>JAJKFI010019481.1:0-20127 GCA_029204185.1 Lerista edwardsae | reverse complement strand
CCAGATGCTTAGGGCTAGCAGCGATAAATATTGCAATCCAATATAAAGCACAATCGTAACCTGGAGTTAAGACTGGCACAGTTTGGCCAGCAAAGTTTGGCTGGCACAAGGGACACCATATATTTGGACCACTCTCAGTCAGAGAGGCCAGTACACACCTGTGCGCCATCCTCCCTGACTCTGAGAGTGGTCCAAACGTGCTTTACGATGGCTCTTGTGCCGTCCTAACTGTGCTGGCCTAACTCCAGGATTGGGCCCTGAGTCATGTTAGGCTCAAAGTGCAGCTTCTGAAGGCAACTGGAGAGACTTTTCTGAGGCTCTTCTGTCTGCCTGTGGTTTTGGTAGGCCTCAGAATGTCTGTTTAGGGGGCGGGGAGCTACTTCTGGTTTTTGCCAAAAACTGGAAGTTGCATTTTTACTGCCTTATAAGGCATTACGAGGCCCCTGGGAAGCCCCAGAGGGAAGAAAATGGAAAATATTTTACTGTATTGTTGACTTTATTACTCATTGCTGTTCGCAAACAATATTCGTGAGAATTATTGTTTAGTTTAGAGGAGGGGGCTGAATGAGTCCCAACCCTCCCTGACACTGCTGTCAGAAAGCCAGCTGCGGAATTTGATGTAAACGGCACAACATTACCTGAATGTTTGGAAGTGAAAGGAACTGCAGAATAGAATTTCAGACAAACCTTGATGAAACAGAAACTCATTTTTGAACAGTGGTTAGTATAAAAGGAAGAGAAGTCTTATAAATATTCAAAGCCCCCTAATCACCCACATGAAATTCAGCCTAGGAAAACAAGAAACCCTGTTTGGCGTTTTGCTAATCACCTTAAGTGGCTTTTAGTGTTATCAGTTTTATGATACTGATAGTGCCCTGGAGACTTGTAACTTTTAATTGGGTCACTCAGGGGGAAACTATAGAGGGGGTCTTCCCTAAACCAGACACTGCAAGTTTGGGTCACTTGGGATGATTATCCCTCCAAGTAAAGGCAGGCGCTTGGCTGTAATAATTGCTGTTGGCATTTATATTGTGCTTTAGAGAGTTGAAAGCGTTTCACATTCAGCAATTCTTAAAATAACGCTGGAGTATGGGTTTGGGCTGCCAAGTTTGGGCTGCCTTTTAAAGTTCCTGTTGTGATGGGAGAAAAAGCTCCTCCCGCTCTGGCCCTCGTTTTCCCTTCCTATTCCCCTTCTTCTTCCCAGATCTGCAGCTGTGAAATTCCTTCTTGCCAGGGTGGGTATTATTTCCACGAGATCAAGGAGAGGGGAAGCAAGGACTAGGCGAGGAGGCAGAGAGGACACGGCCAAGGGGAGGAGGCAGGGCTGAGGAGGTCTCCTGATGCCTGAGGCACATGCCAAATGCTTCCATGACTCGTTTGTCCCCTTACCTCAGTGTTGCGTTGCTACCACAGCACTGGAAAGTTACTTGGGATTGCACCCATATTTATTTAGTGGAATTCATTGTATCCCAAGCCTTTCCTACCAGTGCAAGTATTTGAGGTAGCTCATAGCAAGTTACTGAAACATTAAGATCAGTTAGCCCTTTTTCCCTCAGAAGGCTTAGGGCACAATCCAGAAGGCACCCTGGGGCCGATGCTAGCAGCAGTGTTGCCCAAGGGCGCCGGACTGAGGCCGCGCCGCTCTGCTTATGCGCCAGCTGAACTCAGCGGGCACAAGAGTCGTTCTGGGCTGGGGAAAGTGGAAGGGCAGGAGGAACTGGGTGGGGGTGGGCAGGCTGGGAGGCATGCTGGCCTGGGTGTGTGTGGAGGTGGGATGCAACCATTAGGCCTCATCCAAGCCTCTGTCCCCAGGCCACGTAGCCCCAATATATAGCAGGCCCAGATCTGAGGAGCACAAAGGGAGGCTGCACCCCTGGTGCAAGGGTGCAAACGCGCCCTTGCCCCGCGAAGGCTCCTGAGTGCTCCCAACTTGCACTGGATACAGTGCGGGCCCACAAGCCTTGCAAGTGTTCCAGCACAAGTGAGGATTGTGCTCTTAATTGCTTATCCACTGGGGCACTGGGGTCTGCTGCACTGCTTAGAACAGTGTGCATTCAGTGAACTGCAGTCAACAACAGAATTGCTCAGCAAACAGGGTGTAGGATTCTCTCTCTCTCTCTCTCTCTCTCTCTCTCTCTCTCTCTCTGTGTGTGTGTGTGTGTGTGTGTGTGTGTGTGTGTGTGTGTGAGAGAGAGAGAGAGAGAGAGAGAGAGAGAATATTCCACTGATGTCACCTCTGACCTCTTCTGCTGACAGCAACTGATTAATTCCAGGTCATTCCTGTAATTACCAACCTGACCTTTTCTGTCCATTAAATATTTAATGTGAAAAACTGCATCTTTAGGTCTGATGCTTCACAGCAGGGAAATGCTCTCCTTCCTATGCCATTCCTTGGCTCTTTCCCCACAACTTGCTGTTGTTGGTAGAAAGCCTTTTAGATGAAGAACTAACAGCCTCTTTTGGCAATCCGTCAGGCACCCAAGTGCCTTTTTACATGATCAGCATGAATCGGAGGAGAGCCTGAGCAATGTAACGAATGACATGGTCTGCAAATATGTAAAAGTACTTTGTTGTTGTTCAGTCGCTAAGTCGTGTCCGACTCTTCGCGACCCCATGGACCACAGCACGCCAGGCCTCCCTGTCCTCCACTAGCTTCCTGAGTTCACCCAATTTCATGTTTATTGCTTCGGTGACACTCTCTAACCATCTAAAAGTACTACATAATAAAAGTACTACAAGAACTTCAAACAATCCAGAAGCTTTTTTAGCGTTAAGTTTAGGAGGAAGTCAGTTAGGGGGTTAGTTCTTCACAGAGATCTTTAGATTTGTGAGATATTTAGATCTATCAAACCTACATAAACAAATTCCACTGAAGTCAACTGGAGTTCCATCTTGCTTAGGACTGGATTGCTGCCACTTTGTACAGAGGAGAGTGTGCCTCTGAATCTCAGCTGCTGTGGTGGTAACAGGGAAGGGCTCTTTGTCCAGAGGTTCTCCTGGTGGGCTGAGGCATCTGTTTGGCAACAGTCCAACAGTGGAAAACAGAATGTTGGACTACATGGTCTGATCTGGCAGAACCTTTCTTATGTTCTTGCGAGCCTTTAATGCATGCATACAAACTATGGTACACATAGATTGCTTTCTTCTCTCATTCAAATGGTTGCCCAGCCATTTCCAACATTTTTCATCCCACAGCACACTGACAAAGTTCTAAAATTGTCAAGGCACACCATCCATTGCTTGACAATCGACCGAGTTCACCACACTGCATTGCCGGTGGGGTACTCTCTCCGAGCACAATCCTAACCTGGAGTTAAGCCGGCACAGTTAGGCCAGCAAAGTTTTGCCAAGGGACACTGTAAAGTAAGTTTGGACCACAGACGTGCACCATCCTCCCTGACTCTGAGAGTGGTCCAAACACGCTTTATGGTGGTCCTTCTGCCAGCCAAACTTTGCTTGCCTAACTGTGCCGGCCTAACTCCAGGTTAGGATTGCACCCTCCATCACCTTACTAAGAAATGTCCCTCCCCCAAACTCCCGTGGCACACCTGTGGATCCTTCGCAGCACACCAATGTGCCATGGTACACTGGTTGAAAATCGCCATGGCAGCAGCTCCACTTCTATTGAATGCGTCACACGTCACATTTTAAACTTTTATGTCTTAAAACAACAGCTTGGTCTACCACGCCATTGGAGTTCCCCAGCATGTTTTCCTGAGCTTTGGGGCCATTTGCTATCCCCTTGCATGCACTTATGCATGCTGAAATCCCGCTGAAGTCTAGAAGCATATGTGGCAATGCACAGGACTGAGCACTGAAATATGTCCATGTTGAACTTGATATTTTGGAGATTTATGGTAATGGGTGAAGCAAGCAAGAGAAAGTCAAATGAGAGGAGCAAAAATGCAGTTGAGAAGGAGAAAAAACAACCCTGGAAGTTTCTGTGCTGTTGTCTGAAGAACAAATTAGCTCTCAAATGACCGGTTTTGAGATTCTGAACGAGAGTTCAGTATCTTCTTGGCCAACTGAAGCCTTGTTAATGCAGCAGAAAATGGTGAGACAAGGCTTCCTGGAGCCAGGGGTTGCCAAAGGATTTGGACCCTCCTGCATTATGATGGAAGACACTAGATGAGAACAGATGGCTCTTGCGTTAAATGTATGTCTTTGTGCAGAACTGCCTCCAAAACTGTGTTTTGTTATAGCACTTTCTTCTGAGTAACTTTTTTATTGTACAGTAATGTATGAAAAGACAAAAGTCACCATCCATAAGCCCACTCAGGGCACAGTGCTAAAGTGCCATGAAGCACTTTCGCTTTAGCACTTCTGGTGCAGGGCCAACACGAGCAGTTGCATTGGCCCTGCAGTGCCACACAATGCCCAGGTTTGGTGGTCCATTGCTAGCCGGGTTTGGGCAGCGCGGCACCATTTCTAGGCAGGAGGGAGGGTGGAAAGGGGCAGGGGGTGGGTGTGCCAGCGGGCAGGGAGGTCGGGGAGGGGGATGGAGCCTGGATGTGGCTGTTAGGCCAAATCCAAATGCCCGTCCCCAGCCCATGTAGCCCCAATTCAGGCTGTGTGGTGTTCTTAGACCTGCACCCACTATATAGCAGGCGCTGATCCAAGCAGCCTATAGGGTTGCCTGCCTGTTCCAATGCAGGTTGGGATTGTGCTCTCCAAATGTTGGTGCTGAAAAGGACAACTGACTGTGCTGGGCTTTCAGTCAACATAATCTGTGCATTCCACCTAGCACAATGCCACCAAGAGCCATGCGTTCTGCCTAGCATGGCACCAATCACTTGCTTCCAGGACATGCTTGGAGAGAGGGCCCAGTAGGCAATACACCCTATCCTATATGTCTTCTTCAGCAGGATGCCAAGGATAAGTCACACCCTGGCACATCCTCCTGGGAGTAGCTCTTCCCATTATTTGCCACTGCTGTCATGTAGGAGGAGTGCCAGCAGTGATGGTCAGTTACTTAGCAGGCTGCATCCAGCTCCTGGATCTTATGTTTGCCACCCATGCTAGAGGAGGTGGCAATTAATTAGAAAAGTTGTAAAGAAGTACTGGTAACTCATGCCTTGTATATACAAGAGAAAGTCATTGAATGACATTGATAGGAATGAGCATTGTTAACTTGGCCAGTCCTTTGAACAAAAGCGAGGCATTTGAAGGAGTCTTCAAATGCTTCAACCTGACTTGCTCTGGGGAGTTCACTTTTGAAAGAAGACTTTGTGTGATCGTGTGGTCTTGGCCGCTGTTGGATCAAAACAGTGACTTTGACATTTGCAGTGGAGTACACCTGACCCACAGTGCATTGATGTCAATGAAAAACGTGAAGACCACAGAATGGCAGAACGTGCACTTTGGAAAGCCTCCTTTTGCGCTAGTTTCTTCTGTTCCAGTTTTCTGCCTTTGGAATCCTTCAGCTCCAGTGAACTTTGAAAAAAGGGGGTCTAATATTTCAGCAATAGTGGATGTACCTGTTGAAGGCTGTTGAAAGCAGACAAAGAGAACAAAGAAAATACAAATATAAATAGAAAAGTAAATATATAATCCTTTTTTTCCCAGAGAGAGAGAGAGAGAGAGAGAGAGAGAGAGAGAGAGAGAGAGAGAGAGAGAGAGAGAGAGATTTTCTCTCCATGCAGTAGCACCAACTCCATGGGTGCTGATATGCTATCAGCACCCACAATATTCAGCACCCCCCAAGAGCGCAGTCTTGGTGCGCGCTACCATCCCTTGGCCTGTTTGCGGCACCCACATGTCCGTGCCGCACGACTTGGCCTGTTTGCGCGGTGCACGTGAACAGGCTGAGCCGAGGGCACCCCCCATCATGTCCGCCGCCGCTGCCGAGGCAAGCTGACACATGCGCACTGGTTGCTACCCGTGGCACGGCACCCCCACCGCGCATGCTCAGGTTCTCAGGCATGCGCAGTGATAGCCTCATGTCGAAACGAGTGCTCATGCCCGCTCTAGCAGCAGAGAGAGCCAATGGGATGCGGCAGCATCCCACAGGTTCCTCCTCCAGCATCCCAATTGGCCGGCTGGCTGCCCAGGTCTCGCGAGACTTGGCAGCCTTATATTTCTCTGTCCCATCCTCCACGCCTCATTCGGAACGCTGGCGATGGAGAGAATGGGAGGGAGGGAGTTTTTTGCTGTTGTTGGCTGCTTAGGCCAGGCCCAAACTTTTTGGAGGCGAAAGCCACAATTTCTGCTCTGCTGCCTCTGCGGAGGCAGGTTCATTCTGTTCTGAATCAGATAGATTCATAGGCTTCATAACTTTTATTTTTTGCATAACTTTTTTATTTTTTGTCCAGTTTATTTGTTAGAGACTGCCTGGCACTCATTGCTGTGAGCACTGGGTGAAGAAGGTCACCCCTTGCCTGCTGCACGTTATTCAGCAGCACAGCACCTGCCACCTGCTTTGTGTGGGTGCCTGCCTAGTAGTTCAGTTTTATTTAGGGGCTCTCTGCCCTCCTCCGTGTAACTGGTCAGTGGGCACTGGATGAAGTTTAACCTGGTCTGCCGCTACCAGCCGGACACAAGCCTCTAATTAGGAGCACCCACACCAGCTTTATCTGGGTGCCTGCCTGCCTAGTTCATAGTTCCTTCCTCTTCAGTTGTTCAGTTTTGTTTAGGTCTCTGTCTCTGTCTCTGTCTCTGTCTCTCTCTCTCTCTCTCTCTCTCTCTCTCTGCCCTCCTCCGTGTTACAACTGGTCAGACAGTGGGTGAAGTTTAACCAGTGCCGCTGAAGAAGTATTTTGCATGCAGAGAAGTGGCGGATGGCTGGAAGGCCGCCTGTCAGTGTTTGAGAGCGTCCTGTCCTGCATCCTTCAGCGGTGTGCCTTTGCCAGGGTGGCACCTCCTCCCTGCCCTGCCTGCCATTTAAAGGCACTGCTGAAGGAGTACTTGGCCTGCAGAGAAATGGCGGATGGCTAAAATACTCCACGATCTGCCCAGCAGCTTCTGGAGAGGCCCGCGTCCCATGTTTGACACATTGGTGTAGTGGACTGAGAAGACAAAGATCCTTTTTAGGTCATTGCACCCCAGAAGGTCCACTCCTCACTACCACATCAAAGTCCCAGTCCTACTTGTACTGGGTGCCTAGCCGGAGTCAGGTACTGAGAGTGTCCTGCACCCCTCATAAGTACGTCTGCCATTGCCAGCATCATCTCCTCCATGTCTGCTCCTCACTACCACGTCAAAGTCCCAGCACAAAGTCCCACAAAGTCCCAGGATGAAAACACATCACACCACACTTTGCTATTTTAATTACATCAAGAAAGTTAGGGGGGAAACCCTAAACCCACCCCTAATCCTTGCTTTAGAAGGACTCTGACACTGTTCAGGGCTGGAAAAGGAGATGGGGTCAGAAGTGATGCAGATACTACCTGTGTTCAATAGATTGTGCACATGATTTGTGTTATTTAATTTGAAGAAGCTATTTTACTTCTGTGTGGGCGTGGCTATGTCAGGGGGGCATGGTCACATCAAGTCCAGGGGGTGTGGCTATGTCAGGGGGCATGGTCACATCAATGTCAGGGGGCATGGTGATGGGCACCCCCAATGTTGAGCTCAAGTCGGCTCCCCCATCTCCAGGTAATATAATTCCGATCTGCAGATCTTTTTGGGTGTATGCTCTGGTAAGTTTTTCTTTTGATGGACCCTATGGGCAAATGGGTCACTTCCTCCACCTCTGATTGCCCAGTCGAGGACTGCAAGGTTTTTGAGTTCACCTCTAATTCTCCTACAGGAGTGGGCAGTGAGGTGGGGCAGGAGTGGCAGTGGAAGGGGTGGGTGAGGGTCATGTCAATGGTGTGGACCCAGGAGGCAGAAAATAACAGAAGTCCTCCCGGTACAGGCCCACAAATTGCTGACTTGTCAGGCAAGGGATGATGACATCATTCAGGGCATAATCGTAACCTGGAGTTAGGCTGGCACAGTTAGGCCAGCAAAGTTTGGCCAGCATAAGGGACACCATAAAGTATGTTTGGACCACTCTCGGAGTCAGAGAGGCCAGCACACAGACATGTGCCATCCTCCCTGACTCAGGACGCAACCTAGGCAGCGCCAGACTGGCGAGGCCGATGGGCCAGCGCCATATCCAGCACTGTTTAGGACGGGCTGGAGCCTCTCCGCGCTAAGGGAGCGTGTGCTATGGTAATGGCTAAAGATCGGGCACAGATCCGAGGAGACCACACGGCCACCTCCCAAGTCCGCCCAGATCCCGCCCAAGCCCTGCCTCCTGCCTCCCCCCCCCAGTCCCCATCCCAAAATGGGACAGAGAATTCCTTGCGCTGACCGGCTTCGGCTTCAGAATTGGAGCGCCGACGTGGGGGTGCTGCTCAGTGCCCACGCACCAGCGCTCTGCCCCTTGCGTCGACGCGATGGCGTCGCGCTGATGCAAGGGGCACACTAGGATTGTGCTGTCAGAGTGATCCAAGCATGCTTTACGGTGGCCGTTGTGCTGGCCAAATTTTGCTGGCCTAACTGTGCCGGTCTAACTCTAGGTTAGGATTGCACTCTCACTCATGTCCTGTATTGCTGATCAGTTGCCAGTCTACATGGTGTTGGTCCCAGCCACCTCTAGCCTTTATAACTCCCCCTCTTTCTCAGTTTCTGCTTGGCAAACTACTGCCTTCTCCTGCCACTTCCAGCTGTCCACCAGTTACACCAAAGTGAAAGTGTTAAAGATAAACCTAAACGTCACACTTCTGCCTTTCATCTCTGCAGTCGTGAATACATTTCATGAACACGCTGCTTTTGTGTCCTCAACAGGGCAAGTATTGTTCAAAAGCGGATTATTTATTTTCAAGATGAGGGATCGCTCACCAGGAGACTCTGTGAACAAGGTAAGTTGAACATTTTTGATGACATTGTTTGTTTCCTGTGCTAATTTGATCTACCGAAACTGCTAATCAAAACTTAGTTCTATATACATAGGCATTTCTGTCTGATACCTCAGAGCACATCCTGCCTGAAGTGACATAGGTTTAGGTCTTATTGATTTCAATTCGAGAGAGTTTCCTATTTAGATCAAGGTTATGCAAAACTAATTTTGGCTGGATGCAGCCTGACCTTTGCAATTTGGTGACAATCTCAAAGCCTTGCTTTTTAAATCTTGTTATGCTATCCTTCATTCTGGATTGAAATCTTGGAACTGTTCCAGGCCTATTAGACCTTGACCCCTCCCCCAATTTTTACATTCAGTAAGGGTCTAATTCTATGGGCCTTATCACTGGCGGTACGTGTGTGCTGCTGGCTCTGGGTGTCGTAAACATGCCTTAAAACACGTTGACAATACCCTGAGAGTAGGTACCACCTGCGCTGGGGCCATGCCAGTCGGCGCTGAGCCCCAGTGTGGGAGTTATGGATGGACAGTGCTCCGACAGCACCAGCCAGTGATAAGGTCCCTTGAGGTGGAGGGGGCAGAAGTGAGTGTGGGAGTGGAGGAGCAGGCCCAGTCGAGCAGTGGGCTGGTGGTGGCTTCCACTGTGGGATCATCACAGTTCACATCGGGTGGGAAGCCTGACATAGGGATGATTAAATTTCTTCCAGCAAAATAGCTGGCAGAGGGTCAAGGAGTCCCATTGTGGAGAACATGGCTTTCCTCAAGGGAAGGGGATGTATGCCCCTTCCCCTGAGGAGACCACTGTGGCTCCCGCAGATCCCATAGGATGCAGTGGTAGCCATTGTGCTACTGCTGCTCCTACAGAACCTGGAGAGTTTAGGATTGGGCTATCCATCGGTAAATTTTAGTGCTACTCATGTAGGCCAAGAATTCCTTGCTACTCAATCTTAAATCACTTATAGGATTCATTGGGTTGAATCTAAAGAAAATTACAGCCCAATCCTATGGGGCTTATGCAATAGCGGAACAAGCTGTGCAACAGCAAACACCAGCAAAACATCATGATGCATGCAACAGAACCAACAGCCCTTTTTACCAGTGGCTCTGTTCTATGCATCACACTTGTACTGCCTCAGACTGTGCACATGCCATGGTGGCAGTACATTCTCATGGGCTGTAGGTGGGTGCATGTAGGGTCATGTTAGGGGGAGGGGAAGTAATGGAGATTTTGAGAGAGGAACCAGACAGTATATCAGGGGAAGGAGGGGTAGATATAATGGCAGTTGGGCAGACCATATCCTATCCCTGTAACCTCCCTAGGATGCCCCTGTTCTAGAATGCCCTCAGTCCTAGGAGGCTTGCACCAACTCCATAGCTGGCATGGGTCCAAGGAGACCCAGAAGGTAAATTGTTGAATTAAAATGCAATTTTAATTTAAATGGATGTTAAACGGATCACGACTTGATGTCAGGTGGGTCGCGGAAAGCTGGGAGCAGCCATCTTGGAAACTGCAGACCTGACTCTTGTTATATTCCGTTTGTGAGTGCTAACAGTTTGAATTTTCAAGTGAGGGTCTTTTTAATTTTGTTTTTAGTTCAGTGCTTTTACAGCATATGTTGTCCTAATTTGCTTTCTGTCAGGGATGTTTCATGGTTGTACAATTGCTGCAGTCCAAGAATGCCAATTTCCATTTCAGGAACGTCATTTTATTATGTTACAATGACAGCAGCTCCTGCTTGATGATGTCACTTCTTGCCACTTCACTTCCAGGTTAATGACATCACTTCTGGTGGGTCTTGACATGAGGGTAATTCTAAAAAGTGGGTCCCAGTTTAAAAAGTTTGAATACCACTGCTGTAAAGTATGTTTGGACTACTCTCAGAGTCAGAGAGGCCAGCACAAAGACATGCGCCATCCTCCCTGACTCCGAGAGTAGTCCAAATGCGCTTTATGGTGTCCCTTGTGCTGGCCAAACTGTGCCGGCCAAACTATGCTGGCTTAACTCCAGGTTAGGATTGCGCTCTTAAATCAATAACCAAGGGGCTCTGCCCTATATATGCAATGATGACCCAAAATGTATGCAATGCAACCCTTGTTTTTATCACTTATCAAGTTATCAGCAAAAGCAAATACCTCTAGTCGTGACAAACTGTCCTTATTGCTCTCAGCATTGCTTAGTCAAGACTTGACTTTCTTTGAATACAACCCATTTAATTCTGTGGTATTTACTTCCAGGTAAAGCTGCAATCTATATACTTGGAAGAAAGACCCATTGAAATCAATAGGACTTATTTAAGAGTAAACATAATTTGGATTGCGTTCAGATTTGGGCAGGTCGATCCTATCGTCAAGCTCTTATTCAAGAAGGGCTGCTACTCCAGTTTGAAGTTGGAGCAGTATACAGTATTCACAATCATCCTATAACTAACAGTAAAAACAGGAGACACAGTCAGTCCTCTTTAGATGCAAACTCTGTGAATTATCTGTGGGGGCAGAATTGCTACTTACCTCATTATCTGCACCTCTGTCCTCGTTATCCACTATGCAGGGACCTTCAGAATGGCACCTGTGACCAATTCTGTCCCCTTTAAAAAGGCCAGCAGAAGCATTCATTGGCCATGTTTAATGGGTCCATGCTTGTCACTGGTGCCATTCTTAAGATACCTGCAGCCATTGCAACATTCAGAGAACTTTTGGCACGTCCTGCTGCACTCTGCTGGCTTCCTGAGGGTTTCTCTGGATTCTTCTGATAGCAGATAAGGTACCCCTTGCACCGAACTCCATTGATCCTATAGGAACAACGGTGCAGTATCTGCGAATTTGCTCTCCTGGGACCTAACTTAGCAGATAATGATTGACTGTACATCAAAAACCTGACAAGTCACACCTCCAGAGCTACCACAATCCATTAGTCACCACATTGTGCACCAACCAAACACCTTCATCTTCACGGAAGTCACTAATCAACTCATGGCCAACAGCAAGAACACCATTATGGCATCACCATCACCTACCCCTAATCCCGACATACCACATAAACAGGCTGCCAAGCAGTGATGGCAGCACCTCCCTGATGGGAGCAGGAAGCACCATTGCTTGGAAAACACTCCTGGTGAACACTCATGACCCAACATGCAGAGTTTGGAAGAACAGTCAGAGAACATTGGCAGGAAGCATCCCCTCCAGCGGTGTTATGCTGCCGGAATGCTGGGCGGGACATCCGGGTGATCGACAGCCCGCCCGTCGCGCTCTGCAGCGTTACGCCGTTTGCGTAACCAATTACGCCGCTTGCGTACGTTACGCAAACGGCGTAACGCTGAGGAACGCAACGGGCGGGCTGTCGATCACCCGGATGTCCCGCCCAGCGTTCCAGCAGCATAACACCACTGATCCCTTCCCAGCACAACTGTTTAGTCGGAAACAGTTTAACTTCTGCTAATGAGTTCTTCAAAAAAAAAAAACACCCCTTAATGAAGTTTTCAGCTTAGGGGCCATTTTGCTGAGCAACACTGTAACTTCTGGGGTGTAACGTCTTTTGCGTTTACATCCAAGTTGCAAAATCTGATGCATAATTCTTCCAGAGAATGGTTCCCAGACCTCCATGGGAAGGGGTAATAGTTTCTTCATGCGGCAATGCTGAGTTAATTGCTGTAATATCTCACCCCTGCCTCCTGTCATTCTGCCAGTCTGGAAATACTATCCTGTGAAGGGGATACGGCCTGGCCTTCATCCTCTCCCATAGGCCCAAAGATCCTGGATTAGCATAATCTAGCCTTGGTTTTGATAGGCTTTTTCCCTGAATGCACAGAAGTGTGTGGCTATAAGATGCTTAATTGAATTTAATAAACATGACATATTTGACACTGCCCAGGCTTTCCACTTTCTTAGTTCATTTAGAAATGCAGATTGGCTCTCCGTTTCAAGCAGCTCTTTATGCTGTGAATGGAGACTGTGCTCAGTGAAGTCACTGAAGCAAGTTACGTAAATGAAATTGAGACATCTGTTTCGCGTTCCTGAATACAGAAAAATCGAAAGACGCATTAAAAACAAAAAGAGGGCTTGCTGTCAAGAATCTAAAGTGCATTCTGCTTGTTTCTGGAATTGGAAAGCCTGCTGCACTTCAAAATGTAGTAGAGCAACCCCTTTTCATAGCAATAAATTGTGAAATAATAGTAGATTCCCCAGGCATTTGTTTGCATCATGTTCCAGTTGTCATTCTAAATAGAATTAGAGGTTGGCGAGTCAATGAATATATTATTCAAACACTGGTTAAAGTGGTGTTATGTTGGAACTGTATCACCTCGTTGTTTTTTTTTTTCCCCCACTTGAATAATTGCATCTTTGAAAGTTTGTCCAGGGAAATTTACCCCCACAATGAAAACTTCTCACAGCAGCAAGATGTGGGGAAATCAGCTCTCCTCTAAGGTGGCCAAGTGCAATTTAAATCTCAATTTCAGTACAAGGACACCAAAAGAGACTTCTGAAGAGGGCAGGGAGCAGGCATCTGTATGACAGACCTTATGCAATTATGCCTCAGGAGCACCCTAAGAGCGTAATCCTAACCTGGAGTTAGGCCGGCACAGTTAAGGCAACAGTTTGGCTGGCACAAGGGACACCATAAAGTATGTCTGGATCACTCTTGGAGTCAGAGAGCTCCATTCTCCCTGATGGGCAGCATAATCCTAGAGGGGGCGGAGCGCTGACACAATGCCATTGCGGCAGTGCTCTGCCATTAGCGCCGACGCGGGAGCGCCTAGCAGCATCCGCGCGTTGGCGCTAAAGCAACAGGATTGGCACTGCTGGCAGCGTCGGTCCTGTTGCACCTGCACAGCACTTCCTTCGCATCGGTTGAAGCGGACCGGCGTGAGGCATTCTTTGTCCCGTATCGGGACGGGGATTGGTGGGATGGGGTAGGCAGGAAGCGGGACCTGGGCGGGCTTGGGAGATGGCTGTACGGCCACGTCCTAAGCCCGTTAGTGAGGCTGTGAGGCCCCAATTTGGGCTGTGAGGCCTCCTTGGGGTCTCCTTGGATCTGCGCCCGCTCTTTAGTGGTCGCAGATCCGAGGAGCACATAGTGGAGGCTGGAGCCTCCCCTAAGGTAAGGGAGCTCACGCTCCCTTGCCGCGAGGAGGCTCCAGCCTCTCCTAAACAGTGTCGAATATGGCACCGGCCCATCGGCCTTGCCAGTTTGGCGCTCTTAGGATTGCGCCCTGAGTCAATAAAGAGTAGAAAGATCTGTCTTCTCCCTTTGGGCTCTACTGTGAAACTTGACAGGTCAGGATTCCAGGTTAGAATTGCGCTCCAAATCCCTGAACTGCTCAGTATTTCTTGTCACTGGCTACCATTAAACAATTCAGTGGATCTATATACCACATACATATACCAAGAAAATATTTTTCCTTGACAGAAACATTTGCTGTGAGAAAGGATTTTTTTCTTAAGTTTATATGGGGAAAATTGCACAAATATGTATAAAGATTCCTCGATGCCTATTTTTCAAAGATACCTATATCTATATCCAGGGTCCCCCTGTGGATATACTGTAGAAACCGCAGATAAAGGTTAACCATAGGGTTAACCAGAAATAGTTCTGTGGCCTCCCCCTGAGCCCATTAACATTGTTTAGATGCTTACCAAAGCAAAATGTTTCTTTTAAGGACATTATAAGCATGCAAACTACCTGCTTCCTGCAATTCTAACCTGGAGTTCGGCCGGCACAGTTAGGCTAGCAAAGTTTGGCCAGCACAAGAGACTTGATAGAGTATATTTGGACCACTCTCGGAGGGCGCAATCCTATACTGCGCCAGAATGGTGAGGCTGGCCGGCCTGCTCCATATGCTAACGCAATATAGGTGAGGCGGGAACATTTGTGCCCTTACCGTAGGGGAGGCACCAGCCTCCCCTATGTGCTCCTCAGATCACATGTGCTCACTGAATTGGGACTGTGCAGCCTCCTGTACATGCCTAGGATTTGGCCTTATGGCCAAATCCTGGGCCCGCCTGCTGGCCCGCCCACCACCTGCCCACATCCCTCCCAGAACCGCCCTCCCCTGCTCCATTCCAAGATGGCTTCAGCCTATGCAAGGGAGGTGCTGCTCAGGTGCAATGGGACCAGCACTGCCTGCAGTCTTAGCGCCGACACGGGGGTGCAGCTTGGCCCTAATGAGGTGGCGCTGACACAATGACATTGTGTCTGCACCACGCCCCATTTAGGATGGTGCTGTGTGTCAGAGAGGCAGGGACACAGACTTGCACCATTCTCCCTGACTCCGTGAGTGGTCCAAATGTGCTTTTCTGGGGCCCTTGTGCCAATCTAAATCTAACTTGTGCCAATCTATCTAAGATTGAACTCTCAGTCTAGTTTCTTCAAGCATTCAGCCTGCCTGCAGCCTGCCTGCACATCACACTATTAGCTTGTCCTTTGTTCCTTCATTCCTTGGGTTGCATTAAAGAAGGGCAAGACAACAACCCCCCAAATCATTATGTATGAGTGTTTTTAGTGTTTATTTTGTAAAGTCCTACATTTTTCTTGACTGTCCTATACTTTGGCGTGCTACATCTTCCTTTGTTGTTATGACATCTGGTCACCCTGGGCCTGGCGGGTGTGCGGGCCTGGCTGCCAATGCAAGTGTGGCCTGGCTGTCTGTCACAAGTGTGCAAGTGTGGCCTGGCTAAAGTGTGGCCTGGCTGCCAATGCAAGTGATGAGTGGCCTGGTCCACATACCAGCCATGATGAGTCCTGGTGCTGGTAGGTAGGTCAGCGTGAGGCAGGAGGTAGGGAGGGAGGGGAAGGAATGGGTAAGAGACCAGTGCAAGAAAGAGCGTGGATTGAAACCAGGAATGGGGCATAATTGGCGGCACTGGCCTTGATCCAGTGATCTATCCCCCTTCCTGGCCTTGATCCGCCTTCCTGGGTCCACTCAACCAGTAGCCAGCTATCTAGAGGGTGCAGGTCCAAGTACATCCAGTGGGGCAGTGAGGGTTTACCACAGGGCAAGGAAACAAATGTCCCCTTATCATGAGGAGGTCCTTGCGGCCTGAAATTCCTCTGTAGGATGCATCACTATATCACTATGCAAAAAGTTAGGTAGGATTGGGCTGTTAAGATGACACCTAGTATCCTCATTTTAGACAAACTTAGAAAGTTTAAAGTTGTGGTCCATTACTCAAGAGCACTTTCTTAATCAATTCATTAATCCATTCTGTTAATTGACTAAACACTACAGCCTTGGTAATAAAGAAGAGCAATCCAGTGCTCAGGCAGGTGTACTCATTTCTTGCTCTTGAAAGTCAGTCGTGGCCCAACCAACGAGTTCAGACCCAGGTCCATTGTTGATGTTTGCTAGGTCAGTGGGGGGACAGAGGAAGCAGATGTTCAAACAATAAATGTTTTTATTTACATTTGTTAACAAGGGATAATGTCTACTGCTTCTGGATGACTTAGCAACCTCTTCAGAAAGGGAATGTCAGTTTTTGAAAAGTCCAAAATGGAGCAAAACCATTTTTTTTTACCCTTAAGGCTATGAGTTTGATCTGCTTCTTAGATAACCTGCTTCAGGGCACAGTCCTAACCTAGCGTTAGGCCAGCACAAGTCCCTTGTGCCAGCCTAGGTGTGTCACAAATGCACCATAAAGTGTATTTGGTCCACTCTCTGAGTCAGGGAGGACAGTGTATGTCCGTGTGCCAGCCTCCCTGACTCCGAGAGTTGTCCAAACATGCTTTATAGCACGTATGAGACACTCCTGGACTGGCGTAAACTCCAGCCTAACTCCAGGTTAGGATTGCGCCCTTGATGTCATAATGGGCAGGCGAAAGGATGATAAAGACGCAGAATTTAGCTTTCAAGGTCTATGATAATCTCCTGTTAAATTAAACTGTTTAAGAATGGGCAGCATGCCATAGTCTTTCAAATGACTCCTTGTTGGAGCACATTGATTGTTTTTGGAACTGTTTAATGAAACAATCATTGGCCTTAGTCAAGGTACTCAATAGCTGCACTTCATGATGGTATAACTGCAGTATTGCATCAGCGGGAAGACTGGCTTTTAGTGGTGGCTGCTTGAGGGGGCAGAGATAGTGGACTTGCATTCGACCATCAGAATAGCAGGAACATGTTATTCATGTTCAGGTAGCATTAAGTACCGCTGTACTTAGCAGCTACATGCAACCTCCAGATTTAGAGACCATATGCCTCTGAATTTCAGCTGGATGAGAACAGGGCTTTCATCTTCTGCTTGCGAGCTTGACAGAAGCATTGATTCTGTGAGACACTGTGAAAAAGGGATGCTGAACGTTCTTACGTTCCTATCTGCTCAGCTTCTTTTACAATGTATGGAAGAATTAGAAACCGTATCTTCTCACAAGTACATAGTGCAGACCTGACTGAATTTACTTTTGCTAGCTAATATGTTCCCTTTCAGTCTTCCTGTTGGTGGGCAAGTTATTAATGGCGATCACAGATCATGCTGTGATCACCCTTGTTTGATGTTCATTCCCTTAAAGATTGAAACCAGCAAGAGTGCAAGGTCATTCTCATAGCACTGTTGGATATGGAACAAAGAAATTGTGTGCTTTAACAGAGTATGTTAACAGGGACCTCATAACTTTTCCTGTCAAGCTGTAATGGTGTGTGACATATACATTGGATTAGTTTGGTTTGGCTGTAGCAGCATCTTAGTCCATGACTAAGGGCCCAATCCTATCCAACTTTCCAGTGCCAATGCAGCCACAATGCAGCCCTAAGGTAAGGGTACAAACATTCCCTTACCTTGAGGAGGCCTCTGTGACTTACCCACCACCACAGGATGCATCACATGCCCCATTGGCACAGATGCATCAGTGCTGGAAAGTTGGATAGGATTAAGCCCTAAGGTTGCACTCCCGTGCACAGTTACCTATGCATACTTTATTCTTCTATTCATGGTATTTTAGTGTTGTAAGCTGCTTTGAGTGCCAAATATGGGGCAAACTGGCGAGATATAAATGTTGTTGTTGTTGTTGTTGTTGTTGTTGATGATGATGATAGATTTCAGAATATTAAGCACACCAAGAGATACTCTGTTCTTTTGAAAGCATGATAAAATCAAATTAAAATTCCTAACCTAAGAGGACTCAACTAAACCCATAGTTTGGGTTTAACTATGATTGTAACACTACATGCAGAAATGAGAAACTAAGCACCCCTACTTTCCTCCTCCTCCTCCTCCTCCTCCTCCTCCTCCTTCTATAAACAGTCATATGAATTAATAAATTAAACTTTTTTCTCATGTGAAATAGGAAGTGTTGCTGTGCTGAAATTACTGATAAGGAAAATGATGAGTTTCATTCTTCCCTTTTAGACTCAACCTTTGAAGGTGTAACTGACAAACCAATCTTGGATTGCTGTGCCTGTGGAACGGCTAAATATAGGCTCACCTTTTATGGAAACTGGTCAGAGAAGTCACATCCAAAAGATTATCCACGTGAGTATATTTGTTTAGTACTAGCTTTTATGTACCCGGCTTCGCCCGGGTGTTTATATCTGCCCTCCCTGACCCATCCCTGACCCATCTCCCAATTTTGGGCGTTTTTGACCATTTTCACCTGGGGCCCCCTGCGCACCCCTCCGGGGGGCCCTGACCCCCACAGTGTTTGTCGCCAGGCCGCAAGGCATACGCATGCCAAGTCTGGTGCCAATTGCTCCAGGCGTCACAGTGGGGCATGGTGGACATCTCGTATCGCACCCCTTCCCGTCCCCCACATTGGGGGGTGCGGACCCGAACTCCCACAGCGTCGCTGTTCGCCTTGGTGAGCCCAGAAACTGCAGAACCGAGGACGATCTCGTCCATTTTTGACCATTTTCATGTGGGGGCCCTGGGGCCCCCTCGGGGCAGTAGGGGGGCCAGACCCCCAGAGTGTCTGTTGCCAGGCTGGAAGGCACGCGCATGCCAAGTTTGGTGCACATCGCTCCAGGCGTTGCAGCAGGGCAAGGCAGATATTGTGTCTTGCACCCTGTCTCGCACCCCATGCTGAGGGGGGTGCACCCGGACTTCGATGGTGTCAGGAGCATCGCCGTTCGCTCCGGCAACCCCGGAAACTATGGATTCGACGCCGAGTTTGGCCGTTTTCGACCATTTTCACTTGGGGACCCCCTGCGTCCCCTCGGGGGCGCTAGAGGGGTCTGACCCCCGCAGTGTTTGTCGTCAGGCCACAAGGTGTATGCGTGCCAAGTTTCGTGTCACTCGGTCCAGGCGTTCCAGCAGGGCATGGTGGACGTTTTGTCTTGCCCCCCTCCTCACACCCCACACCAAGGGGGGGCTGAACCCAGACTCCAACGGCATCGGGAGCATCGCCACTCGTCCCGTCGACCCCGGAAACTATGGATTCGACACCGATTTTGGCCATTTTCGACCATTTTCATGCAGGGACCCCCACGTACCCCCACCCCTGGGGGCGCTAGGGGGCCCCAACCCCCGCAGTATTTTTGGCCATGCTGCTAGGCTTCCGCATGCCGAGTTTGGTGCCAATCGGTCCAGGCATTCCAGCAGGGCATGGCGGACGCTGTGTTTCGCACCCCTTCTTGCCCCCCATGTTGGGGGGGGTGAACCCAGACTTCAACTGCGTTGGGAGCGTCGCCGCTCATCTCGGCGACCCCGAAAACTGTGGATTTGACTCCAAGTTTGGCCGTTTTTGACCACGTCGGGACCCCCCCGTACCCCCACCGCCGGGGGCTCTAGCGGGGTCTGACCTCCGCAGTGTTTGTCGCCAGGCCGCAAGGTATCTGTGTGCCAGGTTTCGTGTCGATCGGTCCAGGCATTGAGGAGCCTATTCAGAACATACATACATACATACATACATACATACATACACACATACACACATACACACATACACACATACCCATGTCCGTTTTTATATATATAGATTACTTATTCGTTATTATTATGGACTAGTTCAGTGGTCCTCAAACTTTTTGTGTGTGATTGGGCAGTAGTACTTCCCACAAGTAGCAGGTTGTTTAACCCTTGGTGCACATAGCTTAATCTGTCAGGTTCATGAACCACCAAAAATTGGGTTGTGAACCCACTAGTAGACCACAGACCCACATTTTGAGATTTCTGGACTAATCCATTCCATTCTGGCTCTCAGGTGGCTTCCAGTTCCTTTCTATACTGAATTTACACATTCACAGTCTAGAACCTACATCCAAACCAGAATGACGGAAAGGTTTTTAATTATTTCAGGAGATACTGAGCCATCATCATCATCATCATCATCATCATCATCATCATCATCATCATCA
>JAJKFI010019480.1:0-14664 GCA_029204185.1 Lerista edwardsae | reverse complement strand
TAATAATAATAATAATAATAATAATAATAATAATAATAATAATAATAGTGGCATTTCCCATACCTGAACAACAGCCCTATTGTGTAAGTGCAGAATGGTAACTAAAATAAGCTGTTACTGTTTGTCTTCTGGAAAATGTTATAGTTTGCATTTAAAAGTTTGGAGGAAAAAATACGGCTCAAATCAGCACGTTCCACAGTACAGAAAATGCTCCACTGCAGCCACATACACCAATTTCATGCCTTTCAAATATCACCTAAGTGAAATATATTCCCGCAGTTTAATCCTGTTTTCTTTGCCCTTTGTGCCATGGGTACTTCATAAAAAGGGCAGGGATGATAAGTTCCTGGCTTTCAGTGTTTGACTGCTCCCCAGAGGAAAATGTTTTTACATCTTTGCCAGTTATTTTCACAAGCCACACTGGGTGATGACATGTTGAAGAAGAGGTGATTTTTGGTTTAATTGCCATGATTCAGATGGTTTTGTCCATTCAGACTATTAATGGTCTGTATAAGATGGTCTGGAAAAGGTTGAGATTCCAGGCCGATTATTATGAAAAATGATTTCTGCCTTTTTGCTTTCTTGCCAAAGAGGATTTGTTTTGTTATGTCAACACATTCTAAGATATGTTCAACTTTATATTGACTCTTAGAACTCCTTTGGCACTAATCGAAATAAGTTTTCCATTGTATCCTCTTTAGAAACAATCCATTGACTTGTATTCCATCGTGGTGCTATTAACTTCCAAGTCTGCTGAAAACCCCATTTCATGATAACCCATTATGGCCTGTCGGGCAAATAGTTCTGATAGCATAATTGCTCTTGAATTGCATATTCAAGCAATGTAACAGTAAAAGGCTTCTCAGAATATGGTGTATCTGATATACAGTTTATTGAAATGCTCTTATAGGTATGTGCCTACCTAAGGGCCTGTTCTTATTTAAGGTGTACAGCACACGTTCTCAAAGGCTGATTATCCATAATCAGGAGAGGTGCTTCTTTGCTTCCTATGTGTGCCTTGAAGGAAGGCAGAACAATGTCATGTCTGCTGTTCATTCCTCTCAGTGTTGCGGCACATAACTGTCCATATCCCTTGATGTCTCTCTGTTGACATTAGTGTACAATAAAATATTGCTGAATGTGTGGAAGCACCCTATGTATGTACAGCCCTTTCACCAAATTACTCAGGGCACAATCCTAAACAGCGCCGGATTGGCGAGGCCGATGGGCCAGCGCCATATCCGACACTGCTTAGGAGAGGCTGGAGCCTCCCTGCGGCAAGGGAGCGTGCGCCCCCTTACTGTAGGGGAGACTGCAGCCCCCCTATGCACTCCTTGGATCCGCACCTGCTAAATAGCTGGTGCAGATCCGAGGAGACCGTGCGGCCCCCCAAACAGGCTTATGATACAGCCGTATGGCCGCCTCCCAAGCCCGCCCTCTCCCCACCTTCTCCTCACCCACAATCTCCCTCCGGCCACCAATCATGCTGCAGGTGCAACAGGACTGGCACTGCCTGCAACGCTGGTCTTGTTGCTTGAGCTTCAACATGTCTTGTTGCGCGAGACTTCTTGTTCGAGCGTCGACATGGTGGTGACGATCAGCGCCCCGCGCCAGCACTCCACCCCTTGCATCGACGCTATGACGTAGCATTGACGCAAGGGGCGCAATAGGATTGCGTTGCCCGTGTGTGAATATCAGGGGGAGGCTGTCTGTCTAGTGCACTCTATGACATCGGGGTAAGACTTATCGGTAACGTAGTTTCCATGCATTCATTCCCCCACTCTCAGAGTCCTGCTCTGTATTTCATATGTAGTTAAGGGTGCAATCCAAGCACCCACATTGCGCTGACGACTGAGAGTGCCAACGCCTGACAGTAGCTTCAGCCTGAGAGTGCCAACGGAGAGCCTTCCTTGCACCAGCCATACGACCACTGGGTGGAAGTTGTTGGGGCGGGGAAAACACATCAGGAGGATGGGGGGTGGAACTGGATGAAGGAAGGGAGGAGTGAGTGTCTGAGTGGGGGCAGGGATGGCAGCAGTCTCTGCCAACAAATCCTAATCCCCATCATGAGCTGGGCAGTCTGACATAACCCAAAAGTGGGCGCAGAGCTAAGGAGACCTAGTGGTGCTGCAGCAGCATTAACTGGGGTAAGGAAGCAAATTCTTTCTTAGGAGACAAGGAGGTGTCTTGTCCTCCCTTAGGAGGTGTCTCCCAAGGAGACACTGGCAGTAGCCTCAGTCACCACTTCAGCACCACTGGAGCCCTGGGTGTCTCCAGCATCATAATGGGCTGCCAGTTGCATCATTTTTTTAATTGCTTGTCCAGTATCTGTTTAAGGCTGCAACCCAAACCACACTTACCAGGAAGTAAGTACAAGTTCCGTTGAACTTGGTGGGACTTGTTTTTGAGTACACATGCATAGGACTGTGCCGTAAGACTAGACATGTTGTGGGTTTGGTACCTAGGGACTGATCCAATTTTTGAGATATTATGTTCATTATTTGCCTGCTGTGATCGTGCCATCACATACACAAGCAAATAACAAGTCCCTGCCCCCAAAGGGGTTGCTCACAGTGTATAAATCTGGGATATATAAGACTGTGGAGTGATACAAAAAGAAAATACAGACAAAAGTAAAAAAAGGTTAAAGTGCAAATACAAGTATGGCATATATATGAGTTTCTTAAGGGGTAGAAATAATGAGTCAAGTAACCTTGGGGATGGAGTGAGCCTGGGGAAAGCAATCTGGAGAAAGGTAAAAAGATCATAAATATACAATTTAGACAGAATAATACATTGCAATAGTGCTGAACATAAAAATTCAACACAGATTTTTCTTTTAGTACAGTAGGCTTGCCTAGAGTGTTTAGTTTTGCAGATTGTAGCAGGTGAATTATCTCACCAACTTTTTTTTTGTTTTGTTTTGCTGATGCCTTTACATAGTTCTTACCCAAACTTCTATGTTCCCTTGTAGCTGTTATACAGCAGTTAGAAAAGTTGTGACTCCATTATCAGGTTGAGGCTGTGCAATCATCAACTGCTGTACAGTCTGGACCATATTGTGGCATGATGAGGACAATCCAAAGTCAGATCTCATATTGATAGAATATCTGCTCTGATGCTTCTTGACTTAAGGGAATTCAAAGTTTAGTCTACTAGTTAAGTCAAACTATTTTGTAACAATTACATTTTTTAAAGCAAACATTTCAAGTTTTTATCTTTTATCTGAATGAGAGTTATTTGATATCTTCACTGGACTTGATCCAAAGTTTATTAATGGTTTTTATTTATGAACTCCTATTTATTGGGTGCAGAAATAATTTGTTCTTAGGATTCATAAACTGGGGATCTGGATAAAAATGCTCTGTAGGTCCTAATGTTTCTTGGATGGAACCAATGGCGTCAACCATGTGTACATTACAAAATTCATTGGGGAAGCCTCAAGACTATTCCAACCTAAGAGAACTGCAGAATTCACCCAAATTATTCTTTCCACTTTGGGGGAAAACCGAGTGTTTCTTCCATTTTCCAGAAAGAGGAAGGTATTCGATATAATGAGAAATGTCTCTGCCATGTCACACCATATTTTGGAACGTCAGGAAAATCTGTGGTCTATTTTTGGATGGGAGACAGAATGCCAGGCTGTGACAAGCTGCAGTACCTGTTAGGGCAGAGTGGAGTCACTGTGGAGCTGATTAGCTAATGCAGGAATGTTGTGAGAAGGCCAGCTGGCAAAAGAATGGAGTCCAACCTTGAGAACCTGTCCAGGCTGGACTTACGATCACCTGCTGAAGCTCGAAGTCACACAGCCAGAGGAGAGAACCACACTGTGAAGGCTACATCTGGGACTGAGGATTTGGTGAATCGCAGAATACTTGTAAATACAGTATATTTGTAAAAACCCCATTGAAAAAGGGTGGTTTAGACTAGCCTGCCCATGTAAGCCGTCATTTGCTTCGGCATGGGAAAGGCGGGGTATAAATTCTTCAAAAATAACAACAAACCCAAACCATATATATTCCTTCAAGTGGCAAACCATGGAGCCAGGATGGTATAGTTGAATTTAGACCTGTAAGATTTAGGTTTAAATCCCTGCTCAGTCATAAAGCTTCCTGGGTGACCTTGAGCCAGTCACTATCTCCCAGTCTCACCTACCTCACAGGATTGTTGCGAGGACACAAGAAGGCACAATGTATGCCACCCTAAGCTTAGAAGAAGGTATAGAAAGGTGAAAATAAATAAGGGTTACAATGAGCATAATATGACTCTGCTGCTAAGCTGACCTGCTACATCTGACAACAATGTACCATAGAAAACATGATCTATAACATAACAGTAGACTACATTATAAACATAGTATTGGATTAGATCACAACCCGGTATCTCTTTTTGATCAGGTGGCACTGCATTTTATGCCACAAGGAAGGAGAGAGAGGGAGATAAGGGTGGGTTCAGGTGGCCACTAAACCATCTTGCTCATGGCTAAAGTAAGGGGAACACTTTGGACTGCCACTGAGCTACCATATCAACATTGTGGGGTGTTTGGACCAATGTTTCTCAGGGCTCAATCCAGAGTCCTCCAGTGTGAGCGGTACAAGCAAACCGCTCATGCTGGTGTCGTAAATGTGCTGGAAGGTGCATGCAGTGCGGGTGGTAAGCTGGTGGTAAGCTGCTGCCAGCCCCCCACCACCCAGAGGTAAGGTTATACTTTGCCAGCATTGCAGGTGACCATTGGCACTGACCTAAATAGCCAGCCCAGAGGTGAGGAGACCCATTGCCTACCCTGCTCCCTTACTACGGGGCTCTCCTGAGGAGCCTCCTGAGGCTGCCTGGCTGCCGTGAGATGCAGCAGTGGCCGCTTGGCTACTGCTGCTCGCACGGGTGGCCAGGCATTTCTGGATTGGGCTGCCCAATTTGTTCCTAGGAGTCTTTGGGTTCCCTGAGACTCCTTTATGGGCTCCATGAGCACACTGTAAGTGGCTGCCATTGAAGTGCAGGGAAGTGCACTTCAAGGAAGTGCAGAGGGGTGAAATTGCAATGGGCAACAAGCGTTAGGGAGGCGACAAGCTGTATTTGACACTTGTAGCCAAAATAGTGTGTATGGGGTGCATGGAGCATCGGGGCCACCCTGGTTGAACGGCCGCCTGTCAGTCCTTTCTCCCAAGCTCCAACCGCTCCGCTCAGCTAAAGGAAGGCCTCAGAAGGTCAGTGTCGGGGACAGGGGGTTGCTTCGCCCTGGTCCTGCTCTTCAGGTGGGGAGTGTATTTAAGGTAAAGCGACATGATGCTTTACCACAGAATTTACCCAAATTATGCTTTTCTTTAGGCTCCAGCAATGCTGCAGCCCAGTGAGTGTTTTTTTGGGTGGGTGGGGAGGTGGGGAGGGGTGGAACTGGGAGAGGGAGAAGCAGGCCTGCATGGGGGTGGGATCTGGCAGTAGCTTCCACTGCTGGGTCCTATCCCCCCGTCTTGGGCTGGGCAGCCTGATATGGGGCTGCTCGAGTCACTGCCGGCAAAGTAGCTGGTGTAGAATCAAGGAATCTCATGGGGGGGGACAGGGCTTTCCCTGGGGGAAGGGGACAAACATCCCCTTTTCCTGAGGAGACTCTGGCTGCTTCTGCGGATCCTGCAGGATGGAAATGGTAGCCATTTGGGCAGTTAAGGATTATGCTGCCTGTCACCACAGCCTTAGACTTCCCCTTGCTAACACTCATGTGAATTGTGGCAATATAAACTTTAATTGTTTTCCTAAAAAAGAATATTGCTCAGAATAGTCCCACAAAAAGTTTTAAATTGTCTGTAGCCAAGTAGGTTATTTTGAGAAGTAAATTAGACAACTGTCACATTATGGACATTTAAGGTGCATTTTGCCTTAAATAAGAATTCTAAAGCTTATTCTAAATTCTAAAGGTGGTGAAAAATATTACTGCATCCTCCTTTTGAGAGACAAGCAAAAGATTTAAGGTGGCCAAGGAAACTGTTGCCAATGCTTCTTATGGTTCTTTTTGCGATCCTCCACTC
Organism: Lerista edwardsae; assembly: GCA_029204185.1. Classification (NCBI taxonomy): domain Eukaryota; kingdom Metazoa; phylum Chordata; class Lepidosauria; order Squamata; family Scincidae; genus Lerista; species Lerista edwardsae. The sequence goes on along the minus strand of JAJKFI010019480.1, from coordinate 8,644 downwards.
TAAAAATGAAGAATTTGAAAACATGCTCAACTTGTTTGCCTGTCGCATGCGTGGCTCAGGGAATTTTTCAGGCAGGCCTCTGTGTCAATGCATGCAGTTGTATGCAGGTCTGACACTGTGCAGGTTGTCTCAGAAGCTAATGTGGGTCGGAACAATAACCCCGCACACACTAGCCTTGCAAAGTTGAGCCTACATCGCGTGGTAAACAGCAATTATGCTTGCCTGTTCATCCTCTCCTTCCTATCCACATGCATATATGTGTATATTTCTAAGAGAGAAATCCTAAATTGCGCTGGATTGTTGAGGCCTGCACATTCATTCCCTTGCCCCAGGGGAGGCTCAGGCCGTCCCATGAGATCTGTGCCTGCTATTTAGCAAACTGGGGCTGCACTACCTCCCAATGGGGCCTTCGATGTGGGCTAATGGCTGCATCACCCCCCACCCTCCCTGGGCTGGCCCACCCAGAGGCCCGCCTACCCCCCAATTCCTCCTACCCACCTGCCCTTGGCAGGTGTAAAGGAGGCTCTCTGTCAGCACTCCCGGGCTGATGCTACTGCTAGTGTCGGCCCAAGAGCTCTAGCGCTGATGTGGGGCTGCCAATTGGCACCTCGGTGCTAGTGACATAGCGCGGACGCAATGACGTTGCGCCAGCAGTACGTTGAGGGCAGGATTGCGCCCTAAAAAAATTATAATTGCAGTTATCTTTTGTGTTCTCTAAAGAGGGCCTCAAAATGCATTTATTGCACTGATTCTTGACTTCTCAGTACTTCCAGTCACGTATCCTTGAGAACGTCACAGTTGCCTTTCCGCTGTGCAAATTGTTATTGCTTTGCCGTTGCCCCCGCGTTTAAATCATGCAATAATATCCCTTGCATTTTAACCCATCCCTCGTGTTTCATAATGCAAAGATGACAGTGTTGCGTCTAGAAACAGCTCGTGGTTGCGCTTAATATTTCATCACTTTATAGGCACCAAGCAGAAAGCAAATCCCAGCCTTCTCATGGAACAAACACACAGCAAAGAACATACGCGGCTGTGTCAATGGAAGGAAATAAATCTGAACGCAGGCTGTTGCCTTAAATATATGTGATTGATATCCATTCCCTGGGTAACATAATACTGTTGCTGGCTTAATAAATCACTGGGGAACTCAAGTGTCATATTGTGGAAGATAAGGCCTATTTAGCCAAGCAGGCATTGTATTACCTCACCATTGCAGAGCCATAACTCCTGACACAACCCTTAGGCAAAACTAATCCAAGTCCTCTAAGTTCCTTTGTTTTCCCGACCCGCCCCCCCCCCCACATTCTCTGGGTTTTAATACACAAACAAATCGCTCTTGGGAAATGAAGACAAACTCAAGTGTAATGAGTAGTGAAATCAGCTGACAAACCAAGTCAATTTGCCCATGAAGAATATAAGAAGCACCAACAGAAGAAAATATCTGATGAAATAATGACACTAATAGCTGTGGGGTATGAAGAATCATGCATACTCTGGGCCTTTTGTGATGGGAGCTTATGCATAAAGCATCAGAACTGAAAAATCAGAAACTGGTATCAGGCGATTAAGCCGAACAGCTTGGAGCCATTGAAACATGGTGCAGGGCAAACTGAAATTAGATGTGTACTGAAGCATATAATACTGTTGGAAGTCCTCAGTCTTTCAAGATGTAACTGCAAAAACAAACAAACAAACAAACAAAAAAACACTGTGCATTTAATCAAAAGCGTTAGTTTATGCATCCAAACCTAGTTTATGATATTTTCATGGCCTTGGACTGGAATGATAGAGCATGAAGCATTGTCTGTATTTAGCGCATTATTTAGCAACCAGTTGTTACATCAGAGTCAGGGCGCAATCCTAAAATGAGTTAGGCCGGCATAAGCTAAGCCAGCAAAGTTTGGCCAGCACAAGGGCCACCGTAAAACATGTTTGGACCACTCTCAGATTCAGAGAGGCCAGCACACAGACGTGAGCCACCCTTCCTAACTTGGAGAGTAGTCCAAACATGCTTTATGATGGCCCTTGTGCTGACCAAACTTTGCTGGCTTAGCGTATGCCAGCCTAACTCATTTTAGGATTGCGCCCTCAATCAGATCTGGCTACTGTGGGTCATACCATGGTGACATCTTGTTTATACAATTGTAAAGCACTCTACTTGGAGCTGCCCTTGAAGACAGTTCAGAAGCTGCAGTTAGCGCAGAATGGCGGGCAGTGGGGGTCAGTGGGTTGAGACTGCCATGCCGTTGTTCAGTGTCTACCCTGGCTGCCATTCTGAGCCCAATTCAAGGTGTCGGTGGTGACCTTTAAAGCTTAGGACCAGGATGCCTCAAGGATCATCTTCCCCCCCAAAATACCTCAAGGTATATAATCCTGCACGTCCTTGACGATCATCAGAGAGGATCCTTCTTAGGATACCTCTGCCATCTGAAGCAAAGAGGATGGTGTCAAGGCCTTCTCTGTTGTGGTGTCCCTGGGCCTCTGAATGCTTTTTAAAGACATATAAACATCACTTCTGGTTTTGCTGAAAAACTGGAAGTTGCTTTTTAAAAATTCTGACATCTTGGGCCTGCAGAGTCTGTTGGCAGACGGGCCTCCGGAGTTGAGGAGCACTTGTGTCTGGGGCCCAGAAACCTCAGATTTCAGTATCCTTATTCATTACAGGTTTCCTTATCTGTGGAAGTTCCTGGAATGCAACCGCCATAGAGAATGAGGGCCTGCCTATATAAGATTTCTGGCAGGGTTTAAAACACATCTATTTCAGCTGGTTTTTGAGGAGGAAGGATGCGACACTGGCCTAGCTCTGAGAAGCCTGCTGGGGGCATGCCTGATTCAGGGTACGGCAGCCTACGGCTCTACCATGACCTGCCCCAATCTGCCATCTGAAGACTGCCACAGCGCCCACGGTTTTGGCTACTGCATTGGCAGCAGTGCTGTGTAGACCAGTGGGGCTCGTGTTGCGCTGGCATACCTTGTGATACGCCAGTGTTAACAAGGACTAGGCTTGTGTTGTGAGTCTGGCTGTGTGATGTGAGTGTGCCATGATGAATTTTGCAATTGCAACTGTTTTTGGAAAACTTTCAAAAGGATAGAGTTATTATCCCTACCGTGGGGATAGTTTGCTGCCAAATCTGGAAAGAAACTTGGAAATGTGAATTGTGTTTTGTCTTTTGTTATACAACATACACTTCAGGCACGAGTAGTGTGAAACATATAGGGAAGAAAAGTGCCAAAAATATTTAATAATAACATAAAACCACTCTAGAGTTCCACGGCATCAAAATGAAGCTCTCTTATATCCTGTTTTCACTCTGTGCTTTGGCTGACACCTTTTTTGGCTCAAGGAAGTGAACTAGTGCTCTGCCTTCCTTTCTCTTCTGTTGTTTCCCTGGGATCAGCCCTATGAACTGAGTAGGATTTATAGGCCTTGACCCAGACACTGATATCTGGAAGACAGTGGTGCCAAAGACTGATGAAAATATGATTTATATCTTCCTGGTGATATTACAGAACCTTGAATTTCATAGGATTTTATAGTTCAGTTTGATGAAATATCATCCTGTAGAATATGTTCTTGCCACAGTTCCCACTTGCTATAGCATAAATAGCACAAAAGATATATACTGTGTTGCTTTCCTTTTATAATTATCAAAGTGAACTTGGCTTTAAAGACCAGTTTTTGTTTACCTACAATTTATGAGTGGCTGTTTGCTTTATTTTTCTGTTTTCTTTGATTTCTCTTTATTTTTTCTAAATAATGTAATGGATTTTTGGTTGGGATTTTTTTTGAATGATTAAAAAACCAACTATTTAATGTTTTTTTTTAAAAAAGACCTTCATTTTGATATTTGATTTTATTGATTTTTATTGTATTTGTCACTCAGTTTTCATCTAGTTCAGCTGACTTGAAGTGTCTCTAAAGGTGCACTCCTAACCAACTTTCCTGCACTTACAAAGCAGTGCCAGGGTGGCATGTGCTGCATCCTGTAGTTGGGGGGCAGTCACGGAGGCCTCCTCAAGATAAGGGAATGTTTGTTCCCTTTCCTCAGAGCTGCGTTGCCCTTACCCAGTGCTGGAAAGTTGGTTAGGATTGTGCCCTCAATGAAATATCACATGTTCTGAGGTGGAGGGCTTCCACAGAGTATACGGTATAAGGAAGGTGAACTTCTCCTTTGGCAAAGTTAGGTCAGTGGTTCTCAATTGGGGGGGGGAGGGGTCCTAGAAGCTGCTGCCTGATTTATACATGCCAAGGGGTGTGGCTATAATGGTGATTGGGCAGCAGTGCTCCCCCCAATAGCAGCTTGTTTAACCCTTGATGCACACAGCCTAATCTGTCCTGTCAGTTTCACAACCCAACAAAAATTGGGTCATGACCTGCTGATGGGTCCAGTTGAGAACTTCTGAGTTAGGGCGTTTCTCCAAGACTGGGCTTTGCTCAGGGACTGCACAGCAGTCTGGAGCCCCAAACCAGGCTGTTTAGGCAAGTCTTCAAAGCTGTATTTCCCTTTTGCCAAGGTTTCAGGGCACAATCCTAAATAGCGGCAGAACAGGCAGGCCGGTGGGCCTGTGCTTTATCCAGCGCCACTTAGGAGGCAGCAGGAGCAAGGGCACATTTGAGGAAGCTGCTGGCACATACACCTGCCCGTCCACCCCCTGCCCAGGAACGCCTCCTGTCCTCTCTCCGTCTCTCCTCCCAGAGCCACCCCTGTGCCACAGCCCATCCTAATCTGTCCCCACTCCTTCTTCACTCTGCCTCTGCCACTGACTTACGGGTAGTGGTAGAGGATGGCTGAGGTTCATTGGGCAGCTGCTACCTATATGTGGCTTCCTGGGTGCTACAGGAGCATTGGGTGCTGTGTGTGGCATTGGGTGCTGCAGTCTACTAAACAACAGAGCAGCTTTTGCTCCATCAGTTCAGAACTGGAGGTGGCAGATTGGGAGATCGGCCACCATAAGGCTCAGATAGGATTGGGACATTTGTCAGAACCCTTGCTGGATCCCCTAGAATTTCAGAGGAAACCCACTCTAGAAATTTCAAGGAATGGGAGCAAATTCTTCCAAGCCATAGGCTGCTTTGGTCCATCTCTTTCTTTCTCCCTCCTCCTTCTAAATACTTTTTTTTGGAATTGTTATACTTAGTGCCAAATGCTTTTTAAGAATGTTACTAATCAAATCCTGTATGTTAACTATATAATGAAATATATCTTATTTATGTTTCTTTAGATTATAGATGAGGAAGAGACACAATTTATGAGTAATTGTCCGGTGGCTGTTACTGAGAGTACACCAAGAAGGAGGACACGCATTCAGGTTTTCTGGACAGCGCCTGCCTTGGGCACAGGCTGTGTCATTTTGAAGTAAGTCAATGGCTCAAATGTGTTGTTGAGAACTTGCTAAATGTTGTGACATGGTGATGCTTTGTCTTGCCTGATAAGTATGAAGCAAATGGTGGTAGTGTGTGTGTCTCTGTGCATCAAACTTTTAAATGGCCAGTCAACACTGGGCATCTTTATTGGCTTCTGATCCGTACAGCTAAAGTATTCCTTGCTTCTTCTGCCCAGAGTATCCTCTACCGTGATAGTACAATAGAACTCATAAAATGGATTAGACTGTGAACAGGGTCCTCTAGAAATTTTGGCTAGGATCAAGGGAATGAGACATCATAAATACTCATCCTACAGGTAGAATTTATAGGCTTAGAACTGATTTCCAAAAATCCTAGGCTGGCTCACCTTCTGTGTGTGGTTAGGTTAAAAACACACACACATACACATGCTCGGCATATTTTCTCCACCCACCTAGCAGAATATACTGTGAGATCAAACTTGTACCCACATGTCCTTGTGCAGATTCTCATAAAAACCTAGTTCTCGTAAAAGAGGTCTAGGTACCCTTTTACATGGTTCTTTTTACATGCAGTGAGGGCATGCTTGAACCTGAACCTTGTATACCGCACTGCACAGAAGCCCTATCCAGCCAATCTGTACTATTATTCATCCTTTTGCTGTACTACTCCTGCTCAGTTGCAAGTTTCTTCTCTTTCTTTTGCAACATTACATATACTCTAGTTCTCAAAAGGTACTATTCTAACATCAATAAAATTAGTAACGGATATTAAGGATAGTAAGGATATTACAGATATTAAGGGATATTGCCCTTACTATCCTTACTAATTTTAACAATGTTGCCCTTACCATTGTTGCGTTGGCGTTATGTCCTTAGCACTGATGCGGGTATGCTACAACTCCCAGGCTGACACTAGCTGTAGTGTCGGCTTGGGAGGGCAGGCAGAAAGCCGCCCTTGCGCCAGCCGAACTTGGCTGGCACAGTGGCGGTTCTGGGTGGGTAGGTGGGTGGAGAGCAGAACTGGGCGGGGGGAGGGCGGGGGGGAGGGCGGGTTGGTGGGTGTGTCAGTCCGGGGAGTCCCGGTCTAAAAAGTTTGAATACCACTGCAATATAATCTACTTTTCAATATCTTCAGAAGGGTAGGATATCAAATAGTAGTGATGGGGTCTGTTTGTGTGGGGTGAGGTCAGCCAACACAGGAATGTTCATCATTCTTATTCAGGAATGTCCATGATACTTGTGTGTCAAGTTGAGGTCAGCTTTTAAGTGTGCTGTACGAGACTTTGCTTGGATACCTCCCTCCTATAGTGCCAATCACCTTTGGAAATAAGACCTTTGCTTTTGGTCTTGCCTAGCTTCCCAGCTGGTCCGCACCATGCCAGGCATCACTCAGAAGCTGCTCAGAGTTTTAGTACACCCTCATATCTCCACTGACCTTCAGGGTTAACCAATAACTGAAGAGCCTCACTGCAGTCAATTGGAGTACTCCGGGATGACTTAGGTTTGACCGCTTGGAGTGATTTGCTGCTTAATACGTCTAAATTGATTTGAACATCCCCAATACCTATGGCAAGGTCTTCTGTGTTGACAGGGGGTCAGCAGGTAGTTGATTTAAAAGGATAGAAAAAAACCCTCACTCCACAAATGCATGCATGGTCAACTGTGTGTTGGGGAATGAGCTACGTACACATTTGGAGCTGGAACTCTTCTTCAGGGGCAGAATAAAATCTTTGAATTCTCATTCCAACATCAATATGACCTTCTTCCCAGTCCGAGAAGCATCAGTCAAAAAGCTTCGTTGATGGCACCTGCAGCTTTTGCTGGCTTTTGCCTTGCGGTTTCCTGCTGCTGGCGGGACAGCCCTTCTGATACGTTTTTTCTTACGAACAAAAAATTATAGTTCATCTACAGAACATTGCCTTTCATCCCGTTCTATATAAGTCTAGCATTATTCAAAAGACCCCGAACAGCTCCACTTTGCACTAACAAAGGATCATTGAAGCATTGTTGGAAGGCCCAGGGATTGGCGGGCGAGATACAGTTGAAAGCGGCATCCACTTTCTGTTCTGAAGTCCGATATTGCTTTGGTGGGAGAAAGTGGAAGGGCTGCAGTTTCTGACATTGGACGCTGTCTTCTGTGGAGTCAGGCCATTGGTCTGTCCAGCTCGGTATTGTCCACACTGAGTGGGAGCAGCTCTCAAAGGTTTCAGAAAGGAATTTTTCTCTGTTCCATTTCAGGATGGAAGGGATCAATCCTGGGACCTTTGGCATGCAAAGCAGGTGCTCTGTCGCTGTGTATGTCCTTTTCCTTCTCACACAACACCAGAACCAGGGGACCTCCACTAAAATTGAGTGTTGGGAGAGTTAGAATGGATAAAAGGAAATATTTTTTTTTACCCAGCAGGTAATTAAGCTGTGGAACTCCTTGCCACAGGAGGTGGTGATGGCATCTGGCCTAGGTGCCTTTAAAAGGAGGTCGGACAGATTTCTGGAGGAAAAGTCCATCGTGGGCTATAGGCCATGATGGGTTGTGCAACCTCCTTATGTTAGTAGTAAGCTCCTTCAGAATGCCAGGTGCAGGAGAGTGGCAACAGGGTGCAGGCGTCTTGTTGTCTCATGCGCTCCCTGAGGGATATGGTGGGCCACTCTGAGGTACAGGAAGCTGGACTAGATGGGCCTTTGGCCTGATCCAGCAGGGCTCTTCTTATGTTCTTATGTATGGTCCTCCCTAATCACTGAAGCAGGGGCAAAACCTGTCTCCTGACACCAAGGGGACGGTCACCAGTGCCTGAGAGGAAGAGCTGCTGTGGTGAAGTGGTTAGCGTCTCGAACTCTAGACCTGGGTCCAAGTCCCCACTACAGATTACCAGGTCACCTTGGACCAGTTGCTATCTCCAAGCTTAATAACCTACCTCACAGGGAGGAAAGCATATGTATCATCCAGATCTCTTTGGAGAAAGGGCAATAAATTTTTTTAAAAAAATTGCCCCTAGTTAGGGATGTTAACCCCTGGACAAAGAGCACAATTGGAAAAAAATACCTATAGCTTAAAAACCCATAAAACATGGGACAATCTTAGAACAATTACAGTACAAAACAATTACAGTAAAAACACAAGGGCAGCAGCAAGCACCTAATAAGAAAAGGGCCAAACCTGTAAAAATCAGATGTCCTTGTTGAAAAAGGCATATAACTCAGAAAGGTCATCTGAAAAGAAACTTCTTCAGACCCTGTTCTTTGGGACAGGAAATCAATCAATCAATCAATCAATCAATCAATCAATCAATCAATCAAT
>JAJKFI010019479.1:0-25076 GCA_029204185.1 Lerista edwardsae | reverse complement strand
AATCAATCAATCAATCAATCAATCAATCAATCAATCAATCAATCAATCAATCAATCAATCAATCAATCAATCAAAAAACCAACCAACCAACCAACCAACCAACCAACCAACAAACAGTATTTATATACTGCTTTTCAACACAAAGTTCACAAAGTGGTTTACAGGCAAAAAGAGTAAAATGATTTAACTTACTTAAATGAAACAACTTATTTAATCTCTGTAAGTCACTTCATGAACTTCTTTTGTTGAAGAGCAGTATATAATGGTTACCAACAATGGTTCTCAAACTTTATTAGCACCGAGATCCACTTTTTAGAATGACAATCTGTCCATCAAAAGTGATGTTATTAACCTGGGAATGATGTAATGGCCAGATAAGAGGTGTCGTCATTGTGATGCCAGAGCCTGCTGCTTTCCTGAGAATGCAGTAATCAGTTGGGTTATTATTACTCAGCTGTTTTCCAAAAGCAAAGTGAATCAAAAAGGAAAAAGGCAGAAAGGAAAAATCCTACAACCTTGATCCAAGAAAAACAACCACACAGCCCTCCCTCTTTCCAGTATCCCATCTTCCCATATTTTCAATATGGCTGCCTTAGGTGCTTCACAACCCACCTGAAATTGGCTTGTGACTCATGGAAGGGTTCCGAACCACAGTTTGGGAACCATTGTAATAATAATAATTAGTAGTAGTAGTAGTAGTAGTAAGAATAACAGGCAAAACCAGTTCCTTTATTTCCACAGAGTTTTCCACATTTCCACATGAAGTTATCCAGCACCTATAGCAAGTCGGCAGGATGTCTCAGCTGTGCTTGCTTGTTGAAACAAGCATGTTCTGTGCATGTTCTTTTTACTTTTACTTTTTTACTTAAATCCCCCAAAAGCAGTCGTTTAAATGGATGAGTATTCTGCTGGAGGGCCTGCACTTGTGGGTTAGCCTTTTTTTTTTTCTTCCCAAGCACAAATCTCTCACAATATCACGGCATGTACAATGGTTGCTTTCACCACGATGTGTATTTTCAGCACTAATTGCTCATTATCTGCTAGAAGCCCAAAGGCCGCAAGGAACAGCACAAAATTGACAATTTCTCCCCTCATAAGCGACATGGGGTTTGATTTGAAACCTCATCAATTTCACCTCTGCACTAAAGGGAATTCTTTGGATTCGTTGCAGCGGACCTTGTCAGTTTCACAACTTCCTTTTTGTAGCTGTTGAATACAATTCTCTGAGCCTAAGCAAGATGTTGTACATCCAACTGCTTCTGTTTTTTTTTTCTAAGCAGCATGTAGAAGAATCTGCCTATCCTGCATCAATAAGCTTTTCCTGGGAGATTAAATTGGATAGAATTATACATAAGGAGAGCCCAGGATGCTTGTCCAGACTACTGCAAGAACAATATCCACAGCAGAAATCAACCAAGTTCATCTCTGTCCCAGTTCAACTGTGCACCAATTTACTTCCTCCCATGAAGTGGATGCCTTGCATTGACTTTGATAGCACCGTGTAAACACAGTTTATTATATTGTCAAGACCTTCGTTAGTTCTCTCGTATTTTACAGGACTTGTGTTTACACACTATCAGCCTGATCATATCTACCCCTCCAATACAGCCACAACACTGGACCGTGTTCTGCATCCTGAGGCAGGTAGCTGGGGGAGGGGGTCTTCTCCAGGTAAAGAAACATTTGTTTCCTTGCTCAAGAGTAAGCCTCTAATGCCGTGATGTCCCTATTTTGATCTGATGCGTCCAAGTGGACCCAAAAAGGAGCATTGAGGCCTGATAGAGAGATTGTGTATTGGCAGAGCTGCTGCCCATGAGACTATCTCCTTCCTGGCCTTTGCACCCTCCCTCCCCACAACAGTCTTGGCCCTATTCAGCCCATTCTCCCCCCCCCAGACTTGCCAGATCCTTTCTGGAAACGACTAGTGCACAGCAGTGGCCATACACAACTTGCAGTGGTGGTGGCCCAGCTATGTGGACTGGTGGGTTGTATTTTCCGACCACAATGAAGGATGCTGCAGCTCCAGAATTCATATCCCCATTACATTGAATTGGGTCATTAGTAAGGAATACAATTAGGGATGGGGCAAATATTTAGAGCAACTACTATTTCAATTCTGCTTAAATGCTGGTGAGCAGAAATGGGGCAGACACTGTCTACCTCAAGCAGGCCGTCACCCCAATCCTATTTTTCCAGCCAGGGATTTAATTTGGAGACTTGGAGTCAAGCCCTAGGATCTCCGGTGGGGGGTGGGAGATACTTTGCATATCTGTGGGAAATCCTTTCCATCACTTTTGCACCTGCCCTCTCATTTCCTCCTTGAGGTGAACTTTTATTTTATTTTGCTTGGGAAACGGAGGAAGTTGCTGCGGTGGTGGCTTCTCACTTTAATGCAGTGGTTCCCAAACTGTCGGTTGGGACCCACCAGTGGGTTGCGAGCCAATTTCAGGTGGGTCGCAAAGCATCTAGAGTAGCCATGGGATGCTGGAAAGGGGGAGTTGTGGGGTGGCTTTGCTTGTGTCAAGGTTGTAAATATTTTACATTTTGCAATGCTGTAGGCTTTTTTCACTTTCTGATTCACTTTGCTATTGGAAAATGGCTGAGAAATAGCCCAACTTATTTCTGCATTCTCAGGAAAGCAGCAGGCTCTGGCGTCACAATGATGGCAGTTTTGGCCATGACATCACTTCACCACTCTAAAAAGTGGGTCCTGGTGCTAAAAAGTTTGAGAACTACTGCTTTAATGTATTCAGCATCTTTTCCCGTCAGGGATTCAAAGACACAAATTCCAGGGTCAGTACAACATGAGAGCATGTCATCCCCCTTCACCAAGGGAAGATTTTTGCCTGGGGGAAAGCGGCCATTGATCTTTTCAAGAATTCAGTCGAAAAGAGAAAAAGCACTTTTTGATGACTAACAGCCCATCTCTAGGTGAACCATCTTGCAAAATTTTTACCAGTCTTATCAAAATCATGTTTTGTTTCTCTTAAAATTCCTCAGGCCCTGTTTAAACCAGTTTTCGGGCAATCAAGAAAAACTACTTATGTGGCATTCCACCTGTAAACAGCTTGGCTGTTGTATATGCAGTGGCTGCATGCTAGGAGAACACCTGCTCCTGTTCTTGGCATGTTAAGATTGCATGTCCTGTATGTATGAGAGCCACTTGGTTTAAATGAGATGCACACAGAATACTGTGTTGGTAGCTTGTTTTTATACACTCAATGTCATGTCTGACATTCTGATCAAGCTTCAGATCGTTTACATGAAGGGAACATCCAAATCAACATTGACTTTCAATCTGTGCAACACTTCTGTGATGATTCTAAGCACATATTATTCCTTTTCCTTAGAACTAGCTCTACAGATCTCAGGAAAAACTAGGGGATCACAACACTGGCTAAAGAAAGATGGGTTGGCAAAGTTGCCATGCAGGTATTTGATATAAGATGAATGAAGAGATGTGAAGTTACTTGTAAAATTCAAATGTCTTGAGAGAGAATGCAATCTGATGTGATTTCCTGAGTGAGTGGCATTCAAAGGAAAGAAGCCGATCAAACTCAGTTACCTTCATTATGACTTGTCGGAGACAGTGATTAACTGTATAATGTAGCAGTATGTTGCTGTGTGGGGGAAGTGCGGCACATAGCAATTATTGTTTTGCTTTTGGCATAAACTTAACGCTGTGTGCATTTTTTCCACTAGGATGTGAACTTTGAGCACATCCAAATTATAGACTTCGGTGTAAGTCTTTTCTTTTTTCTTCTGTCACCTCTTCACACCCACATAAATGCTCACAAATACTGGACACCATTTTCTCAAATCTATAATGAAGTCATGAAGAACAAAATGCTTCCAACCCCCCTCCCCAACACAAAACATACGCACGCACACACGCACACAAAACACACCCTTGCTATGGGAACAATTATGTGTGAAACATCCAGGCAAAATCTGTCTACTTTAAAGAGACAAAGTTGGCATAAGAGTGTGCTATTTTTATTTCTGAAGTCTTGGATACCTTGAACAGGGGTTGCATACTGTCACTATAACTCCTGTTCAGAGTGTGTCCATTAAGCATACATGTACAACCGTCTTATACTGAGCCAGCCTGAAAGTCCAATCAGTTCAGTGTTTACATCTTGATTTCAGGTCTGGATCTTTCCCAGACCTACCTGCAAATGGCAGGGATTGCACCTGAGACCTTTGGCACAGAAGGCAGTTGCTCTAGGTGCTAAGCTACAGTCCCTCCCCAAAGCCTCTTTGGCACAGGTGGGAAGAGTTGAAGGGAGCATGTGCTGTCGCATTGATTTGATAAATATTTGCCATAGGTGCAGTCACATGTCATTAGTGTGACTGGAAGCTTTATGTTCATGTGATAATTGGATCCCTCTGCATCCCTTATGATTTTTAACGGAGTGCCTATCTTTTTGCGAAGGAGAAGGCAATTGGTTATGGGGTTTTACACTTTGCACTTTTTTCTTCATTTTGCTGTGTCTTTATGATGTGTATATATTGGTCTTTTTATTAACATTGTAATCCCTCTTGAGTTTCAAGTGGGATAATTTAAAAAGAAAATTGCACTGAAATTTTAGGCAATGAATGCAATTTTGGTGCAAAATAGCCAATTAAGGTTGCAAACCTATTTAGTTTCCTGGGAGTTAGACCCCTGAACACAATAGGTCTTACTTCTGAGTAGGCAGCACATAAGATTGTGCTGTTAGTCTGCAATCCTGTACACATTTTCCTTGGAGCAAGCCCTACTGAATACAGTGGGACTTACTGCCAAGTAGACAGACTTGCACTGTAAACTTCTGTACTTTTGGTTTGGCTTACTGATTGATGCCAACCAAATAGGTGATCTGGATTGTATTTTTTGATTGGCTAACCGGAACTTATTTTCTGAAACTGTCAAATAATATTATTTTGGGGTTCACTCATGATCGACATTGTGTTCATGTAGCAAGGAAAATATTTTATTCTTTTTAAGACAGTGTGTGGAATTTGTTATTTTTCAGCATAAATCATTCCCGTTATGGTTTATTCATGTGTCTCTTTTTGGATGTGAGGAGCCACCAGAGGGCTGAGCAAGTTGAAAAAGGACATAAAATCTGCCAAATTAGAGATTTGGCAGATTTAGAACATCATTTACATGCATTTTTTTAAAAAAATCACATTCATTTGGGAAATTGTACAGCTGGAACACCAGCTTCTAGTAGTGTTAGAAAAAATAGTAGAAAAATAGAAAAAAAATAATGCAGACTTCAGGAGTTAGTACCTTGAAGACTTTGTGTGCCTCTGTACCATACGTGACATTCAGAGATATCTTGCCTTTTGCATTATGCAGCTTCCTTTCCCCTTTCTGGATGTGAAGAGTAAGTAGATCAGCTGAAGATTTGAATATAGCTAGCATTTTACATATCTGAAATTCTATAGCAGTGTTTTTGAAAATAATTTAACTAGCAGTGTTTTTCTTTCTCATAGAAGATAGTTAAAAAATAGTCCCATAGTTAAAAAAAATCTTGTTCCACAGGTCACATAGAGAGCATAATGTGCAATGCACAGATACAGCCATTTTTACTCAGAAGCAATACCTACCATAGTGGAGGATAGAAAATGAGCTACTACCACTGCACAAATCTGTGCTGAGAAGGTGTGGCTGTGTCTGCATACTTTTGTTATTGCAAAGAGAAGTTTGATAGAGGAATAGATTGTGTGATGTGGCCCAATTACACATCAAGCACCAAACAATGGTAGAATCCATTGACAAGAATCTTGTCAGTAGGTATCCAGTGGGAGGGTGTGAAGTGTTCTATTGTATGTTAAAGCCCATCTGTTCTCATTCATTCTTGGCTCAATGTATTCAGATTACAATCCTATACGTACTTGCATGGGTATCTATATATATAAAAACGGACGTGTGTGTGTGTGTGTATGTTCCTTATACACGTCTCCGTCCCTTGACCCACGGCCACGAAACGTGGCACACACATACCTTGCAGCCTGGAAGGAATCACTGCGGGGGTCAGACCCCCCTACACCCCCCGGTTTTCGGGGAGGGGGCCCGGATCGTCGGGAACCAAGGGGATTGCATGGGGCTACAGGTCTGCTGCCACCCTGTGGTCACAGACGATTCTGCAGCTTATATGGGAGGGCTGCTGCACCAGAACAGAAAGCGAAACTAAATGCTTTGCCTGCGTTGCCTGACTGGCCCAGGGTGGAAAGAGCAGGATCCAGGGAGTTCCAGCACCCAGTCGGATCTGAGAGGGGCCTATGTCCAGGGAGCTAACTGGCCACCTCTGCCTGTTTCTCATACGTCAGGGCTGTCCTGCTACACGACCTGCACACAGTAAGTGGGACCTTCAGATTGCTCTCTTAGTTGACTGTGTCCCTGTTTCCTCATTCATTTCACAGTGATAGTGTGCGTTTGGGGTTCCAGGTCATCAATACTGTTTTATTTCAGGGACGAGTTCTCTATGTCTAGATATGGATCTCACTATGTCATGCTGTTGAGGGAGGTTTGCAGATTTGTGTGTATGTTCCACCATTACTCTGGAACGCCTGGAACGATGTGCACCACACGTGGTGCACTTATTCCTTACGATCTGGACAGATATACTGTGGGGGTAGGGCCCCCCTTACGCCCCCAGAGGTGGGGGTGCACTGCAGAACAAACGCATTCCTCCTCCTAATAGAGCCTGGGGATAATGTCTGCCCCCGGGCAACACCGGGTCACAAAAAGCTAGTATATATATATCCCTTTAAACGCAATGGGGCTTATTTCAAAGTATAGGGTGCATGCATAGGGGTGGCACTGTTAATCTAATAGCTATATGTTAACATCTCTCACGAGCTATCTTTTAGGGTGCAATCCTAATCTGGAGTTAGACCAGCACAGTTAGGCCAGTAACGTTTGGCTGGCACAAGGGACACCGTAAAGTATGTTTGGACCACTCTCGGAGTAAGAGAGGCACACAGACGTGTGCCATCCTCCCTGACTCTGAGAGTGGTCCAGACATGCCTTACTGTCGTTCTTGTGCCAGCCTAACTTTGCTGGCCTAACTGTGCCGACCTAACTCCAGGTTAGGATTGTGTTCTTAATTGTGGCAGGCAAGCTGATCCAATGTCTTGATATAGGCTACAAGAGTTCATGCTCTTACTTTTCAGGAATAAAAGTTTGGCCATCATTTTTAGGACGCATATTCCTAGTAATTTATAGAAATGCAGCCCCCCCCCAAAAAAAAAAACCCAGATGTAAAAGAGACTGCGTAATGCACGTGCCTTGAAAGCATGGGGAATCACTACCCATCAGGCTGTGCTTTCTACAAGGAGGGCACCTTTTCCCAAGGATCCTGAAGAGCCCTTCACCTAAAGCCCACAGGAAGCACAGCCAAGAAAGGGGGCCCTTCTGACCTTGTAGGGGGAGAAATCCAAAATTCAGTCTGACTTCCTGGAACTTCTTCAGCATTCAAGGAAGTTTCATCCCATTCTCTGTCCCTATGTGAAAGGAAGTAAAATTGGGTAAAATGGGAAGTGAACATTTCCGGCAATGGATTTGATCTTGGTTTTTTTCCACATTTCCTGGACCTTATATCGAAAATCTTGGTATGTATAAAGAGAAATGGTTTTAATATGTGCAGTATGAATAAGTGAAAATCATTATAGCCAGTGGTTCCCAAATGAGCTAGGGTTATTGTGTCATCGCAGCTTCTTCTTCCTGGCTCAACCAGGTGCCGCCATCTTGGATCATGCAAACTCTCATACAATAGAAGATGGTGGCACCCAAATCTCACAAGATCTTGCATGATCCAAGATAGTGGCACCCAGAAGAGCTGGTAGGAGGGGCCACCCCCACAATGCCCGTGCGAGTTTGTCATGGCACACAGTTTGGGAACCTTATAGAAAACACACTGATAACGAGGGAAGAGTATACTAGCAATAGGAGGTTTCTATCTGTGGAGAAAAGTACTAAGGTAAGTTAGAAAACGCTATTTCAGGAAACTGAGATGGTAGTTTCCATACCATCTGTTTCCAGTTTTTTTAACATACAGAATATGAGTCAGTTCTTTATATTATACAGATTATGTAAAATATTATACAGTTTTAATTAGCTACATACATTTACAACACTAAAATATTCATGCATCTGTTATTATTTATAAATGAGCAATTTCTAATTTTCCATTTAAAAAGTGGTCAATTAGCGTCTCAGTAACATCTTGGCATTATTTTTAAAAAAAATATGTGTTTACAGTTTTTAAAATTCAGAGCTGATATAAATGATTGTGGGTGTTTAAGACAGCAGTGCTATACCGGTCCAGACACCCGATCCACAGATGTGGTATTTGTGGGTTTAACTACCTGCAGATTCCAAGCCCACAGGGGAGTGCTAGACCTGAGCTCCCAGACATGACTGGAGATGTTCTCCTGAGGCCGCTAAGGCTGTACATGGCCTTGGTGGGCCTCAGAAAGGCATCTGGGAATGCTAGCAGGACACTTCCAGTTTTTAAGAAAAGTGGAAGTACCCTTCTAGCATCTCCAGATGCCTTCCTGAGAACTGTGGAGGCGTCTGCAAATCTCAGAACACTTCTGCAGAGTGACTGGAGAACTTCTCCGGGTCCATCCAGAGGTCCTATGGACTGGACCCATTGATTTCATTATCTGCATGTTTTGGTATCTGCAGGGGAGGGTGGGTGAGTGGGTTTCCAAGAATGGATCCCCTGCAGATACCGCTGAGGTCCAATAGTACACATTTACTTGGGATAAGTCTTTTTTTTAAATTCTGTAGACCTTACCTCTGAGTAAACATGCCTTCTGCCGTAAATCATTTAAGTGTATTGCTGAATACCTTTGCAAGTCAACCACTTTCAGAGCATCACCTTAAAGATCTATCTATGCCAGCGGTCTCCAAACTCTGGCTGTTTCTGGTGTCCATTGCCTCCCTCTGTCAGGTGACCCATGCTTACGGTTACACCAGGGAGTGAAGTTACAGCCTGGACTACAGTCTCCAAGTGTTGCTGGGGCCAGTTGCTTCCAGGTTCTGTTGCCCCAGCAGGCTGAGCACATGCGTTCTGGGCAGGCATGACTGCATGTGGTGACACTTGAGAACTGTAGTCGTGGCTGTAATTTCACTCCCTGGTGGAATGGTAATTGTGGGTCATGCCAGGGAGACTTTTGGTAGTTGCAGTGGTCCTCAGTTTGGAGAACACTGGTTTATGTGCTGCACTTGCCTGTTCTCCCATTAGTTTTCCTCTGCCCCCACCCAGAGTGCAGGTGTGTCTTCTGCCAAATTCCCTGCTGGGCCTCCCCAAGGGCCCCAATGCCCACACTAGGCTAACTAGTTTCCCCTCCAGAGCAGCCTCAGAGATCGGCAAGAGGGAGGAGGTTCATTCACCCACTGGGCCTCCTCTCTTCCAGCAGCTTTGCTTGGGATCACAGGCTGGCTAGCCTCCTCCAGACTGCCCTCATTCCTGGCTTAGCTCCAAGCTATCCTAAGTCTAGCCCCAACAAACCCCACCACCAAACAATAGGCAGTCAGCTTGCCTAAGCCACAACTGCCTCCTCCACTTGGTGGCTCCAGGGGCATGGCAGCCATACAACAATTCCCAATGGTTATTCCCCACAATAACCTTACCTTCCTTTCTCCAGTCCTTTAACCCGCCATCCATTGGCCAGTCCCAATCCATCCATCCAGCACCTATCCGGTGCTGCACCTACCTGGTGCCAATCACCCTTCCTTTATTAATCCATCCAGCACCTACCTGGTGCCATCCTCCAGTACCTACCCAGGTGCTCTATTGCAGCTCCTGCCTCCCACTTTATACTGAGGCCAGCCAATCTGTGTCTGTTGCTAGGCAGGCTTTCCCATCAGCCACACCCATCTGCACCTGTGCTAACCTCCCTTCATAGCCAGAGCTCTCATCAGCCTGCAGCTGTGTTCCTACTGCAGGAGTTCTGGGATTAACCCCATACTCCCTGGCTTATTTGGACAAGGGGCCATTGCTGATACAATTCCCTATCTCCTCGGGGTATCTCCTGCCTTTTCCAAATACAGTGTGTCCCGGTATCCACTGACTCCATGTCCACGTTTCACTTATCCATAAAACCATGGATAGTGGGATGCCTGTTGAAAAGATAAAGTAAAGGAAAAGATTTTCCCATGACCAAATGGTCTCGTTGGGACTGACTATAGGGGGTGGTGCTCATCTCCGTTTCTGAGCCGAAGAACCGTTGTTGGTCCTAGGACAAGCTTCCATGGTCATGTGGCCAGCATGACTATACGCCGTAGCACACAGAACGCCGTAACCTTCCCAGCGAAGTGATCCCTATTTATCTACTCGCATTTTTAGGTGCTTTCGAACTGCTAGGTTGGCAGGATCTGGGTCAAGTGATGGAAACTCACTCCGTTGCATGGTCTCGAACTGCCAACCTTCCGGTCAGCAAGCTCAGCTCAGTAGTTTAACCCGCACCACCACCACATCCCTATATTGAAAAGATAGGGGAACATTAAATGAATCTCTTTTTTTACCATGTTGCAGCAAAGCCACTTATATTAACCTGTCTTAAAAAAGGTGCCCCCACAGTTTCATATATCCATGGAGAGATCCAGAGTGGAACCCCAGCATATACCAGGGCATGCCTGTATATCACAAAGCAGATATGAGAAATATCCAGTCAGAAATTCCATCCAACTGTGCTAGTGTCCTCATAGATTGGAATAAGGGAAGCATGAGCAAAATTCACATGTAAAGCTCTACTAAATTATATGACTGGCTGGTAGCAGAGGTGGTTGTGAGAGCAGAACCTACCCCAGGGATGCTGAGCTCCATAGTGAGTGTGGCTTCTAAGATGGTGGCTGGAGGGATTTTAATCCCCAGGATAAGTGTAAATTAAACTGACTTTGAGTGTGTTTTATGAAGTGTGCATTTTCATAAAAATGGTGCATTTTCATAAAAATGGTTAGGGTGTGGCCTGATGGTGCATCTGAGCAACTCCAAGATTGTTTTAGGAATACTGAATGGGCATTGTTTAAGGAGGATAACATTGAGACTTATACTTCAACAGTCTTGTTTTATATCAAAAGTTGTATTGATGTTGTCACTACTACCAGACAGGTACGGGAGTTTTCTAATAACAAGCCCTGGGTTAATAAGGAAGTGCGTCTTTTACTAAGGGCTAGGAACACTGCTTTCCATTCTGGCAATATGACACAATATCGAGAGGCTAGAGCCAAATTGAAAAGGGGCATCAAGGAAGCCAAAGCTGTATATAAATGAAGGATTGAACAACTTTTTGAGAGCTCGGACTCCCGTCAGGTATGGCAAGGTTTACGACAAATTACGGGGCAGAGTAACAAAAACAGCTTGACTTGCTGCAGTGATTCCTTGGCAGAGCAATTAAATCAATTCTTTGGCCGTTTTGAGGTGGGAATAGGAACAACTACCACCCCGGCATCTGAAATTGAGAGAACATCAATGTCTAACACTGACATACAACCCCTCCTATTGCAAACTTCTGACGTGAGACAGGCCTTTCAGAAGGTCAATATTCGTAAAGCAGGTGGACCAGATGGAATTATGGGACGAGTTGTTAGGGACTGTGCTGCAGAGTTGGCTGGAGTATTTACGGATATTTTCAACCTATCTTTGCTGTTGTGTTCTGTTCCAACTTGTTTGAAAACATCTATTATAGTACCAGTCCCTAAGCAGTCTGTAGTGGCATCTCTTAACGATTATAGACCTGTGGCCCTAACACCTGTTATCATGAAATGTTTTGAGAGACTTGTGTTGAATTATGTTAAGGCTAGTCTTCCATCTACTTTGGATCCATATCAATTTGCCTATAGGAGCAACAGATCTACAGATGATGCTGTGTCTATTGTTGTTCATACGGTACTGCGGCATTTGGAACAACAAGGTACTTATGCAAGGCTGTTATTTGTGGACTACAGCTCGGCTTTTAACACTATACTACCTAGTAGGCTGTTTCTTAAGATGTGTAACCTGGGCATACACCGGAAGATCTGTATGTGGATAAAGGATTTTTTGACGAACAGGCCACAGTCAGTAAGGATGGGATCTCATTACTCCTCTACTTTAATATTAAGCACAGGAGCCCCTCAAGGCTGTGTGCTGAGCCCCTTCCTCTATTCTCTGTATACACACGATTGCACCGCACTGGATAGTACCAATATTATTATTAAATTTGCAGATGATACGACGGTGGTGGGGCTTATCAATGAGAATAATGAGACTGCGTACAGGAAGGAAGTACAAGGGCTGATATCGTGGTGTAAAGAAAATCATCTTACACTCAATGCCAAAAAAACTAAAGAGCTCATAATTGATTTCAGGAGAAAAAGAGATGCGTATTTGCCTCTGTATATAAATGGTGAGGAGGTGGAAAGGGTTAGCAGTTTTAAATTCTTGGGTACCTACATCTCACTGGACCTCACATGGACATTAAATGTCG
Source organism: Lerista edwardsae (assembly GCA_029204185.1). Lineage (NCBI taxonomy): Eukaryota > Metazoa > Chordata > Lepidosauria > Squamata > Scincidae > Lerista > Lerista edwardsae. Next base: position 12,608 of record JAJKFI010019479.1, on the reverse strand, counting down.
ATATGCTGGTGAAGAAGGCGCAGAAGAGGTTGTACTTCCTTAGGGTGCTTGGAAGGATCAATTTTTCTCAGCGTCTACTTCTGGCCTATTATCGTAGTACCATCGAGAGTGTCCTGACATATAATATCTTAGTATGGTATGGGAGTAGCTCTGTAGGGGATAAAAAGGCACTACAGAGAATTATTAAAGTGGCCCAGTATACCATCGGGCTTCAGCTACCCACCCTTGATGACATTTTCGCCACCCGCTGTTTAAAGAAATCACATAATATCCTTAGAGACTCTTCTCATCCTGCTTACAACTTTTTTGAACTGTTGCCTTCTGGAAGAAGATATAGGAACATCAAGACTCGGACGACACGTTTTATAAACAGCTTTTACCCTAGAGCCATGACAGCATTGAACAATGAACTTAAGTATCAGTAGATAGGGGCAGTCGGACTGTACAATTGTCTATTATGTGGATGTTTGTGTTTAGAAGAGGAATTTTAGGGGGTGGATGGTATGGGGGGTTGGGGGGAGTGTCGGGAACTTAGTGTGTGTATTGGTTTGGTCTCCGGGTGTCAGTGAATTTCGTTGTGTAACACAATGACAATAAATAATAATAATAATAATAATAATAATAATAATAATAATAATAATAATTTTGGAAGCACTTGAAAAAGATCTGCACATGCCTGAACTGTTTAAGAATAGGGCTCTTTAAAATAGGTTCTAATTTTCCCTTTCTTAATAATCAAAGCATACTATTGTGTTGAAGATGATGCTCTTTGCTTATAGTTAGGGTTGCCAGATACCAATGGGGATAGAGTGCCTATACCTTTCAACACTGTATAGAAGGAGTAGTTTTGTCAGGTGCTGCTCAGTGTGGAAAGGTTTAAAAAGCTGCACCTGCCAACTTCTATACAATGCTGAAAGGTATAGGCACGCTGTCCCCGCATCCAAGGCCTCATCCCCAGGCCACGTGGTCCCAATTTGGGCTACGTGGCTTCCTTCGTTCTGTACCCACGATCTGAGGAACCCATAGGCGAGGCTGGCGCTTCCCTGGTGCAAACGTATCCTTGTGCCGGGGAGGTTCCTGGTGCCTTCCGAGATGCGTTGGATGCAGGGCAGACCCACTGGCCTGCCTGCTCCAGCACAGTTTAGGATTGAGCAGCCCGACTAAGCCCCACTGAGCACTCTTGAACTTACTTCTGCGTAAACATGTATAGGACTGTGCTGTAAGAGTAGGCTGTACTGAGAAATCATCCTGCTCATCTGCCAATGCAGTCCTGTGCATGTCTACTCAAAAGTGAGCCCCACTAAGCCCCACTAAGTTCAATGGTATCTACTCCCAGGTAAGTGTATATAGGATTGCTGCCTCAGTGTCCTCTCTCCTCGCTGGAACTTCCTCTCTCCTCGTTGGCCGGGCTCCTTATGAGCCTCCGGAGGCCGGAGGCTCCTCCCCTGCTGGCTCCGCCCCCAGGCCAAGACCTCGTGAGATCTCGGCCCTGCAGCCGGCACCGGTGATGATGTTATCAGCTGGCGCCGGAGACGAGGGAGGCCGGCAGCACGACAATCAGGAACCTCCCGGCTGCCTGAAGCAGACCCCCGCAGCATGCGGCAGCGCTGCTCTGTTCCATGTGGTCCCCACCCTACCGGCAGGCAAGGGCTCCCCCCCTCGGAGTGTCCCGGGGGGAGGCCTGGCCCTAGGTGACAGACCCACTGGAAGTGATATCACAGTCGAAAGTGCCGTCATTGTGACTCCAGAGCCTTCTGCTTTCCTGAGAATGTAGCACTAAATGGAGTTATTTCTCAGTCATTTTTCAATAGCAAAATGAATCAGAAAGAAAGAAAAGCCTATTTACAACCTCGACACAGGCAAAATAACCACACAACCATACCTCTTTCCAGCTTCCTATATTTTCAGTATGGATGCTCTAAGTGCTTCGCGACCCACATGAAATTGGCTTGCGATCCACCGATAGGTCCCGATCCACAGTTTGGGAACCACCACTTATCTAGACAACTTTTATATGTACGTGGAAGCGAAGTGGGAACCCTTTTTTGCTTATTTTGAAATAATTTTTTTTTGCTTATTTCAAAATGTTTTCTTTTGGTTTTTCAACCAATTGACACATTGTTATTTTTTTAAGAAAGCACTAATATCCCAAGAGGTGGACAATTAGAGTTGTCCCGGCCTTGAAATAACCAGAAGGGAATGTAGGGCACTCAATGTGAAAAGAATAAGATAAATTCCCTGAATTATCAAGTGCTAAGATCTTATTTATAAGCTGAATTTCACTGAAGGGAGTTTTAAACTGATTTTAATGGGAACAGGCTCTGGCCTTTACAGACCTGTCCTTTCTGATCAACTCTTGAAAGAGTCCTTCACTCATTTGCATTTGCAAGCGGTGAAAAGGCAGAGGGGAGAGGGTGCCATCATTTCCTAGTTATTTGCTGTTTGTAAATGAAAATCATGGTTAATTTAAGAGCCTGACAGCTGTGGAACATTTGCCATTGCACCACAGCTGTCAGTGGCACTCTGGTTTGTTTTACAAACAGATGTTTAATTTGACTTCAGTGCGGTTGTCAAGCGTCCCCCCCCTTTTTTATTTGAGGGGAAATGATGAGAGGAAGGAGAAAGTGAAATAAACGGGATGCTCATTGGTTTGTGTTTCTCTGAAATATAAATCTGGGTAATTAATGATGACATCATAAACATTTTGCGACTGCTTTGGCTGCAGTATGATTGAGCCCAATAATTTTCAAACAGCAATCACCCATTGAATCCAACCTCATTCATTAAGACAAAATGGGTGTTTACAAAATGTTTTCTGGTTCAATGAACCACAGTTTGAAGGGCGATGCCTAGAAATGATTTCATTATTTCTTTAAAAAAATCTATATAAATTTGAGCAATGTTTTAGTTTTGTAAGAGCGGAGGGATCTTTATTACTTATAGACCTTAAGCACTGATAACTTTACACAGCTAGGATGCAATTCCCTAATCTTCTAAAACAAATAAAAGAGCTATTTCTGCTATATAGAAATCTGGAAAAGCCTTGCCCTGGATCCTATATCAATCAACTGATTTTCAACCCAAAGTTCACAAAGCAGTTCACAGGTAAATAGTAATAATAAAGTTAAATAGTTCCCTTTCCCTAAAGGGCTCACAATCTAAAAAACAATGCAGAACACCACCAGCAGCAGCCACTAGAAAAGACACTGCACAGGGGTGAAGAGGAACAGTTACTCTCTCCCTTCTAAAAATAAGAGGAGCGCCACTTGGAAAGGTGCCTCTTGCCCAGTTAGCAGGGGCTATATGCCTATTGGAATGTTGGGAAGTCATTTTATCCAGTGGCGTTGTCAGCACAGGCGCAGGTGTCATCCCCTGTTCCCTATGGCACCCCCCTTACTCACCCAAATTTAGCATCACTCAGCACCTGGAAGTGAATTGGCACTTCCTTGCATCGTTGCACCACTACCCTGGATCCTATATGCTTATTGGAATGTTGGGAAGTGGTTTTATCCAGCGGCATTGTCAGGTCAGGTGCAGGTCACTTAGCGCTACTGGGCACCTTGAAGTGAATTGGTACTTCATTGCACCACTGCTGAAGTGTTTGGGGTGGGGGTGGGGGCTGTGTCGAGCCATTTGAAGCCTTAAGGGAGTGGGAAGGCCCATGCACCACCAAATGCAACCCAGGCCTCCACTCGGTTGGAGAACGGATGGCACGCTTGTCATTCCCCAGGCACGTCACCTATGGCAGATTGCCCCCACTTGCTATACTACTGGATTTATCTATATATTCTTATGTTGATATTCAGTAAGTGTGGACACTGTCCAGCCCACTCGCCACCTGGAACATCTTGGTCTGCTGCTGGATACAGGGACGTCGACCCTATCTCTGTCGGAGGAGCGACAGGGCAAATTCCAGAGTCTATTGAACCTGGTCCTAGCGGAGACATTCCTGGATGTCATGTTGCTGGCCAGGCTGATGGGCATGATAGTCTCCTGCCTGGACATTGTGAGCTGGGCATGCCTCCACTCCAGGGTATTGCAGGACTTCCTCGTACCCTATCAGAGCCTCATAGAAAGATGCCGGCACCAGAGGGTTGCATTGCCAAGCAGGACGAGGCAGGAACTGCTCTGGTGGCTAGACAAGCGGAGACTGTCAGAGGTCTCACCTTTCTGCTACCAGAACTGGGTGGTAGTGATGACAGATGTCAGCCTGCTAGGATGGGGAGCGCACACAGAGGGGCTGCTGGCCCAAGGAACGTGGAAAGACTCAGAGAAAACTGCCCATATCAATTCTCTGGAACTGAGAGCGATAAAACTGGCCCTCCTGAGCTTTGCACACCTCATGCAGGGTCGTCAGGTGCTAGTAAAAACGGACAACATCACCGCAAAGGCCTTCATAAACAAGCAGGGAGGCCTGAGGTCCTGCACCCGGCACACAGAGGCAATGGAGCTCTTCTGGTGGGCAGAGCGAAACCTGGAGGCGTTGAAAGTGGAACACCTAGCCGGCCTCTCAAACACCACCACAGACTGGCTGAGTCGGCGACAGTTGGCGGCGATGGAGTGGCAGCTGCACCCTCAGGTATTCCATTTGGTGACAGAATGCTTCGGCACTCCACTGGTCGACCTATTCGCCTCAAGCGAAAACGCCCAAGTAAGTCACTTTTTTGCCAGGGGAGCACAGCAGGGAGCGGAGGCAGTGGACACGCTGCTGAGTCCCTGGCCGCGGGGTCTCTTGAATGCCTTCCCACCAGTGGCGCTAATACAGCGAGTCCTCAGGCGAGTCAGGGAGTTAAGGGCACAGGTGATCACGCCTCATTGGTTGCGCCGTCCATGGTTTCTGGAGCTATTGCAACTGGCGGACCGGGATCCCTGGATGCTTCTGGCCAGAGCAGATCTTCTGCGACAAGGACCAACACTTCACCCCCGGCTGCAGATGTTCAAGTTGACAGTCTGGAAGTTGAACAGGGCCTGCTGTCCCAGCTTGGATACTCAGACAGAGTGACAGTGATCCTTCTGGCTTCAAGGTGAAAGTCCACCAACAGAGTGTATAACACTACATGGCACACTTTCTGTGGGTGGGCAACGTCTAAGGGGGTGACACCTATTTGGGCCTAGGTTAAGCAGGTCCTGGCCTTCCTGCAGGATGGTCTGGAAATAGGTCTGGTGACCAACGCTCTGAAAAGGCAGGTGGTGGCCTTGAGCAGTATCCTGGGGGCCTTGCCACTCACCCACATATCAAGAGGTTCCTGAGGGGGGGTAGCACTTTTCAATCCACCAGTGGTGCACAGGTTCCCGAGCTGGGACCTAAATAGGGTACTGGCGGCACTCACCCAGCGACCATTTGAGCCCATGGCTAGGTTCCCCCTCCGGGAGCTTACCTTTAAAACCCTGTTCCTGGTGGCCATCACGTCGGCACGATGGGTCTCGGAGCTGGGGGCTCTTTCAACTCACCCCAGGTTATGCATCTTTCACAAGGACAGAGTCGTGCTCAGATTAGACTCTGCCTTTGTTCCCATGGTGAATACCGTTTTTCACCGGGCACAAAAACTGATCCTTCCCTCTTCTTGTCCTAAGCCATGTCATCCCAGGGAAAAGGTATGGCATTTATTGGACATTAGAAGGGCCCTCCGTTTCTATACGGAGGTATCCCAGGTGCTCTGAGGCACTTTTTGTTACCTTCAAGGGGTCCAACCAGGGGCATAAGGCATCCGCCACATCTCTAGCAAGATGGCTGAGGTCATGCATAGAAAGGCTCAGGGGAGGGATCCTCCGGAATGTATCATGGCCCATTTTCTGAGGAGCGCTGCTACTTCAGCAGCGTTCGATGGATATGCTTCCCTCAGGGAAATCTGTAGAGCAGCCACCTGGGCCTCTGAGCATACTTTCACGAGGCACTATAGGGTATCCACAGCCACCTCATCTGATACTGCCATGAGGCGTAGGGTGTTGCAACAGGTGGTGCGGGATTGAGTGAGCCCCTCGCTGCTCCTACCCATCTGCACGGCTCTGGTGTGTCCCAGATGTCATGATTGACACCCTTCCTCCTCCAGAGAAAGAAGGAATTTCTTACTGAGAATTCCAGTTCTGGGGGAGGAAGGGTGGCATTCGGCCCACCGCAGCTGCAGGCTCGGGGGGTGTCAGGGTGTATGTACATAGCACAGGCTGCCTAGGCACACAGTATGGCAGTGTTTGGCCCAGGGTATAACACTGGGGGTTGTTCTGTCCGAGTGCCATGTGGTTGTTTTGCACTCTGTTGTGTTTGAGTGGAGTTTTGTTATGGAGAATCGACAACGACAGACTGGCGAAGGAGTTCCCAGGAGGTCATCGCTGGACGTCTTGTTACTGGAGTTTCCTGCTTTCTGAATCCGATCTGGGGAACAGAGGGACGCCCCAAGGAGGAGCCCGTTGCTTTGGAGACCGGTCCAGCCTTTCCTGAGGGGAGGGGCTTCCCAGATGTCACGAATGCCACCCTTCCTCCCCCAGAACTGGAATTCTCGGTAAGAAATTCCTTCTATTTAATTCAGTATTTCAAGTTTCAGAAAACCACCCATCTGATTAAAGTCCTCCTTCCATTGTAGAGACATCACATTAAGTGTTGCCTGTTCACTGAGTTGCTCTGGTTTTTCAAATTTAACACGAGTTGGACTGGTGCTGAGTAAGGGTCCAACAATGTGAGCAAGTTTGGTGAAGAAAAGAAATGGGAGCGGTTATTTCAATAATATGCTTCTCCGCCACATTTTCCCAATAAAACCACACAGACAGGAATCAAAATGATTGATACTGTCTAACCCATTTCCTCTGTAAAAAAGAAAAAAAGAGCTTAACCATGAAGTGATCTTCAAAGTTCATTTCAGATTAAAACCAAAACAGGTCTTGCTGAAAAATAATACAGTAAACCCAGAAACCAATCTACTTCAGCCAAGATCTTGAGTTCTTGCACTCAGACTCAAACTCTGGGTCGATTCCATGAGCTTCCACTCTGGCGTCTGGTAACTGCCATGATTTGGAGCGCAATCCTATACTTGTGCTTCGCCAGTGTGGTGCTCTTGCACTGGTCCAGCACTGTCGCAAACGTGCCGTCAGATAATCTATGCCACATAATTGGGTGCTAGACTGGTACAAGCAGAAACGCCGGTGCATAGAAACGCCGGCTGTGCCGGTCGTGTGCTGGTCCAGTGCTGGGGGCATGCCAGAGGCATGCCATGGGCATGAAGGGGTGGCACAGTGGGTGTTGTGACTTTCACCATACATTGAGTCCCAGTCTTCAGATAATTCAAGTCAGTGACTCAGGAGAAGCACAAGGAAGTTTGTGCAAATGTGGGACCAGGACTGGTCCAAGGTCTCCTGGTGCCTGAGGCAGTGTGCCAAAAACTGCCCCTGCCCTTACAGGGTGACGCATAACCTCTGCTCCTCCCAGTGAAGGCCAGTGGGAGTCACGAAGGTGGGTGCTCCTGCCAATCTGCTACTTGAGGCAACTGCTTTAGTTGGTCTCATGGATGGGCCGGCCCTCTGTGGGACAACAAAAACCCATCATCTGGAATTCCATTTTCCCCTGGCCTGCCTGAGGGCACAATCCTAAGCAGCGCAGGACTGGCGAGCCCGATGGGCCAGGCCCATATCTGACGCTGCTTAGGAGAGCCTGGAGCTGCCCCGCAACAAGGGAGCATTCGCTCCCTTACCGTAGGGGAGGCTCCAGCTTCCCCTATGTGCTCCTTGGATCTTCACCTGCTAAACAGCAGGCGCAGATCCAAGGAGACAGCACGGCCCAAATTGGGGCCGCATGGCCTCCCAAGCGGGCTAAGGATGCGGCCATATGGCCGCCTCCCAAGCCCGCCCATGCCTTGCCCCCAACCTCCCTCCCCCCACCAATCCCTATGCTGTCTCGGCACGGAGCCTCTCTCACGCCAACCAGCTTTGAGAGCTTTAGCTTGAGAGCTTTAGCGCCAATGCGGGGGTGCTGCTCCCCCGCTAATGCCATAGCGCTGACAACACTGCATCAGCGCTACACGCCAAATAGGATGACACTACCCATCTTATTGTGTGGAGAGGACAGCCCCTTGTGATTCACCTTGGGGACAAAAAGGACTGGATGTTATTGACTGTACAACATCTAGGGCCTAACCCTATCCAACTTTCCATCTCTGATGCAGCTGTGCCAGTGGGGTGTCTGCTACATCCTGTGGTGGGGAGACAGTCACAGAGCCTTCCTTAAGGTAAAGGAACATTCGTTCCTGTACCTTGGGGTTGCACTGTGGCTGCATTGGCACCTGAAATTTGGATAGGATTGGGCCCTTAGTTACAATATGTATATGGCTTTCAGCAGGATTGCTCTAAACATTAAAAAGATTAAAAACAGCTGTAAAATATTCATGTCACAGTAGCCTATGCTTGATAAGAAAAAAGCTTGATAAGAAAAAAAATTCCTGGCGTACTCCATCTTGGTACTCCAAGTTATCAAGGTACAAAGGGCAGTCACATGAATTTTTAGCACTAGGCACAGCTGGCACACCCGACAAAGTTTTTGAGCTGCATTCCGGTCCATAGCTGCTCCCTGGACATCCAGGTGCCTAAGATCGGTTGATAAAAAAGGAATAAACTTAAGCTTCTTCACACCCAGATCACCGTCCTCCAGTCCAGCAGAAAACACCGAATCCCTCCCCCCCCCAACTGTGCACAGAAGTGTGATCCATCCAATATACACATTTATCCAGGACTACAAAGTCCTCCACCACCATCATCACTGTGAACGAGGAAGCAGCCAGCTTGCGCGGGTCCTGCTTATTCAAGCGATGTCAGGTGAGAATAAGCCTCAAGCAAAAGTTACAAAGGGAATTGACTTTGTTTAGAGTGAAAATAACGAGCTCCAGATAAGCATCCTGTATTGATGGGGCTCAGCAGGCTGTTGTGGCAACAGTTCCTTTGCAGTCTCACTGCTTGTTTATCAGAACGTAGGTCTTCACTTACTTTGCTGAAGAATGTGTGAATTTGCTAAGGTCAAAAAAAGAGGAGGTTGATTTCATTCAAAGCAGAAGTACGTCTCCTTCTGAGGTTGGTCTCCGCCGAGTGAAGCAGATTTCTTCTGCAAAAAGCTGTGTGTAAAGTGACAAGATTTCAATCGGTGTTGCTATTCCAAGTATTTCTGTAAGAGTGTCACGGCTTCCAGAATTGTTTGGAAAGCTGCTTTGGAGAGCTACTCTGTAGAAGGGTTAATTGAGGATTAAGAGCACCATCCTAAACGGGATTTAGGCCGGCACAATTAGGCCAGCAAAATTTGGCTGGCACAGGGGCCACCATAAAGTATGTTTGGACCACTCTCGGATTCAGAGAGGCCAGTACACAGATGTGCATCATCCTCCCTGACTCAGAGAGTGGTCCAAACACACTTTATGGTGGCCCCTGTGCCAGCCAAATTTTGGTGGGGTCATAGTTGAAAGTTTTATGTACCGACTCCAAAGCCCTGCTAAATATGCATCCCTGGCATGTTTCATTAACATGATATTACAGAATGAATGATGAGAAATTATAATGTGCTATTACAAAATCATAAAAAGAAGCCCAACTTTCCTGCTTTTCTTCCATCCCTTGAAACATTATACACAGGGAAGAGAAGTCAATACAAATCTTTCATGTACGCAACATTTTATCTCCTGCTGCCAAGCGCTTTTTAAAATATATATGTAAAAATAATGGGTTGTTCCCTGCTCTTCTATCTGCTACAAACATTATATAGGAGAAGATACAAATAATATGCAGTAAAGGGATGGGAGAACAAAAATCTATACTAGTTTGAACAGTGTCTCATCGTAATTGATTTGCTGTTATAAACATGGACTGATTTAAGGTTGTTGGTACAGTCATCATATCGCCCTTCATATTGGCAGCAACATTGGCAAAATATAAATCACTGTGCCGCCCACAAGTAATAGAGATCGTATTGTTTAGAGCTTGTGATTGCATTCAAGTCTCAAGCTGGGAGAAGGATTTCTTTTTAACCTGGGAATCCAGCTTAAGCCACCCATTGCACTTGGAATTCACATTCATACATTTATAGCCCAATCCTCTTTTATGCGCCACTGGCGGAATGCATGTTCCACTGGCAGAAGCATCAGGATCCAAGCAAAAGTGCCTGGATCCAGTGCATGTTGCGTGACATCTTGCATTCACCAACACTGCCGGCGAGCACAAGGCCACCCATGCAGTTGTCGTGAAGTCACCATCCATTGGGGACCAGTGAGGCAGAGGTGGGAACAGGCAGTGCTTATTCCTCCTTTTCATCCAACATAATTCAGGAAGAAGAGGGGAAGGGCGACTAATTCTTCCTTTGCACAATTTAGGGTTTTTTTGCATATTATTCAGCTGTCCGTGCACAATTGTTACATTTCTGCACATACCTTCTGAAATATCTGTGAAGGACAGAACACTAGAAAAAGATGGGCAGTTATTTTGATCCAGTTTTCCAGTACTGATGCGCATTTTTCTCCCCTTTAGACTGTGATGGTTTTAAAATTAATATTTATACTCATGCCCCCATCAGATAGAGAACAGAGAGATTTTCTGACCACCTAACAAATATAGCATAGCCACATATTTAATTAGATTTTCCCAAGAAGTTTTTTGTTGCATTATATATGTTGGCCAAGATCCTGCTTTGAAGTGAGTCGAATCACGTCTACGACCAATATCAGAATCCAAATTATTGCTGCTACACCGTGCCATTTTTTATCTGATCCTGCTTCTGATGTACACCTTCTGATACTGAAACCTCTATGAAGCTCAGGTTCATTTTAGGTGCCAGAGGGAAGGGTGTGGAATGATATGTTGGAGGGCTCAATCCTAACCTGAAGTTAGGCCAGCAGAGTTAGGGCCAGCCAAATTTGGCTGGCACAAGGGCGAATGTAAGGTATGTTTGGACCACTTTTGGAGTCAGAGAGGCCAGCACACAGACATACATCCTCCTCCCTGAGTCTGAGAGTGCAAATGTGCTTTATGGTGGCCCTTGTGCTAGCCAGACTTTGCTGGCCTAACTGTGCTGGCCTAACTCCAAACTCTGATTAGAAATGAGAGTTTTGAAAAACATTCCAGATGTTCACCCACATTGATGGCTCATAATGGCAACATCTGAAGGAAGAAACTTAGAGCGCAATCCTAAACTGGAGTTAGGCCGGCATAAAATAAGCCGGCAAAGTTTGGCCAGCACAAGGGCCACCGTAAAGCGTTTTTGGACTACTCTGGGAGGATGGCTGTGTGCTGGCCTCTCTGACTCTGAGACTGGTGAAAACATACCTTAAGGTGTCCCTTGCACTGACCAAACTTTGCTGGCTTAGTTTATGCCGGCCTAACTCAGTTTAGGACTGCACCCTTAGTCCCAGATGCCTGCTTTCAGCTGTTGTCTCTTCTTGCTATTGGGATCACCAGAAACAAGCAAGCTACAGGCTTGTCAAGTCTGCCTCAGGCCAAATTGCTTCCATTGCTTTCCCTCGGTAAGCTTTTCTGTTTCAGCCAGGCTGGAATCCCCAGCCTCTGAAGGCAGAGGAACAAATGCCCTACAATGGTCAGAGGCTAGACAGTGATAGCAGCAGCAGCAGCAGCAATGCCGGCACACCCCCAGGTACCAATCTTGGGAGTCTGCAACACATGATTGCATTTGCTAACCTTGTAAAATAACCATAAATATTCCTGCCAATGAGTTACAATGAGATAATACTCCGAGGTTCTCAGCCATTTGAAGTGTGGATCACACAACCTGGAACTCATTTCAATTACAGATGTCAAGACCGACAAGCCAAGAGTTTTCACATTGCAAGGGAGTCTGGAGGTTCCAGTGCACTATTCCAAGACTTCCAGGAATCAGGAAGGACATGATTTTCAGTTATAAAAGAGCATGTTTTACACATTGCTCAGCCAAAGAAATGATGAGAGAACTGCGCACTGTACTGTCACAGCAAACTGTCATTGTAATGGTTAATATCAACACAGCAGATACAGTTTCTTAAGACAGTCCATGGCTGTGCATATTATTAGTACTAACTTATCCAGTTTGGAAGCCATGAGCCTGTTAGGAGCAGAGAGCAAACCGAATGAATTTCAGACTTGGCTTATAAGGCTTATAATAGGGCTCAATCCAGAGCACCTCCTGGGCCAAAGCATCACGTTTGTGTTGGCCCAGGGCTGTCATAAGGCATAACTTAATGCATAAGGCCCACGTGCCATAAGGCATGTTTGCAATAGCATAAGAGTTGCTAGGCTGGTGCAGGTAGTTGTGCAGACCCAGTTGTGCTGTGGAGACTGGCAGGTTTGGCCAGTGTGGGGGCTAGGGAGGGTGGGGGAGTCAGGAGGGAGGTAGAACGGGGCAGAGAAACAGCATAACTATGGGTGGGCAAGGTGAGTGGTACACATGGAGGGGATGCATGCACACATATGTGCAAGCATGCATGATGGTGCATTTTGGTGGGCTTGAGGAATGGATGGCAGAATTTGTGGATGGGTTCAAGCAGCAACTCACCTTGAGCTGCTCCTGTTGTATTATCCCCATATTATAGCAGGTAATCTGGCAGAGAGGCCACCTGTTTAGTTTATGATTCAAGCTGAGATTATAATGGCCAGATTCA
>JAJKFI010019478.1:0-20118 GCA_029204185.1 Lerista edwardsae | reverse complement strand
CCAGATGCTTAGGGCTAGCAGCGATAAATATTGCAATCCAATATAAAGCACAATCGTAACCTGGAGTTAAGACTGGCACAGTTTGGCCAGCAAAGTTTGGCTGGCACAAGGGACACCATATATTTGGACCACTCTCAGTCAGAGAGGCCAGTACACACCTGTGCGCCATCCTCCCTGACTCTGAGAGTGGTCCAAACGTGCTTTACGATGGCTCTTGTGCCGTCCTAACTGTGCTGGCCTAACTCCAGGATTGGGCCCTGAGTCATGTTAGGCTCAAAGTGCAGCTTCTGAAGGCAACTGGAGAGACTTTTCTGAGGCTCTTCTGTCTGCCTGTGGTTTTGGTAGGCCTCAGAATGTCTGTTTAGGGGGCGGGGAGCTACTTCTGGTTTTTGCCAAAAACTGGAAGTTGCATTTTTACTGCCTTATAAGGCATTACGAGGCCCCTGGGAAGCCCCAGAGGGAAGAAAATGGAAAATATTTTACTGTATTGTTGACTTTATTACTCATTGCTGTTCGCAAACAATATTCGTGAGAATTATTGTTTAGTTTAGAGGAGGGGGCTGAATGAGTCCCAACCCTCCCTGACACTGCTGTCAGAAAGCCAGCTGCGGAATTTGATGTAAACGGCACAACATTACCTGAATGTTTGGAAGTGAAAGGAACTGCAGAATAGAATTTCAGACAAACCTTGATGAAACAGAAACTCATTTTTGAACAGTGGTTAGTATAAAAGGAAGAGAAGTCTTATAAATATTCAAAGCCCCCTAATCACCCACATGAAATTCAGCCTAGGAAAACAAGAAACCCTGTTTGGCGTTTTGCTAATCACCTTAAGTGGCTTTTAGTGTTATCAGTTTTATGATACTGATAGTGCCCTGGAGACTTGTAACTTTTAATTGGGTCACTCAGGGGGAAACTATAGAGGGGGTCTTCCCTAAACCAGACACTGCAAGTTTGGGTCACTTGGGATGATTATCCCTCCAAGTAAAGGCAGGCGCTTGGCTGTAATAATTGCTGTTGGCATTTATATTGTGCTTTAGAGAGTTGAAAGCGTTTCACATTCAGCAATTCTTAAAATAACGCTGGAGTATGGGTTTGGGCTGCCAAGTTTGGGCTGCCTTTTAAAGTTCCTGTTGTGATGGGAGAAAAAGCTCCTCCCGCTCTGGCCCTCGTTTTCCCTTCCTATTCCCCTTCTTCTTCCCAGATCTGCAGCTGTGAAATTCCTTCTTGCCAGGGTGGGTATTATTTCCACGAGATCAAGGAGAGGGGAAGCAAGGACTAGGCGAGGAGGCAGAGAGGACACGGCCAAGGGGAGGAGGCAGGGCTGAGGAGGTCTCCTGATGCCTGAGGCACATGCCAAATGCTTCCATGACTCGTTTGTCCCCTTACCTCAGTGTTGCGTTGCTACCACAGCACTGGAAAGTTACTTGGGATTGCACCCATATTTATTTAGTGGAATTCATTGTATCCCAAGCCTTTCCTACCAGTGCAAGTATTTGAGGTAGCTCATAGCAAGTTACTGAAACATTAAGATCAGTTAGCCCTTTTTCCCTCAGAAGGCTTAGGGCACAATCCAGAAGGCACCCTGGGGCCGATGCTAGCAGCAGTGTTGCCCAAGGGCGCCGGACTGAGGCCGCGCCGCTCTGCTTATGCGCCAGCTGAACTCAGCGGGCACAAGAGTCGTTCTGGGCTGGGGAAAGTGGAAGGGCAGGAGGAACTGGGTGGGGGTGGGCAGGCTGGGAGGCATGCTGGCCTGGGTGTGTGTGGAGGTGGGATGCAACCATTAGGCCTCATCCAAGCCTCTGTCCCCAGGCCACGTAGCCCCAATATATAGCAGGCCCAGATCTGAGGAGCACAAAGGGAGGCTGCACCCCTGGTGCAAGGGTGCAAACGCGCCCTTGCCCCGCGAAGGCTCCTGAGTGCTCCCAACTTGCACTGGATACAGTGCGGGCCCACAAGCCTTGCAAGTGTTCCAGCACAAGTGAGGATTGTGCTCTTAATTGCTTATCCACTGGGGCACTGGGGTCTGCTGCACTGCTTAGAACAGTGTGCATTCAGTGAACTGCAGTCAACAACAGAATTGCTCAGCAAACAGGGTGTAGGATTCTCTCTCTCTCTCTCTCTCTCTCTCTCTGTGTGTGTGTGTGTGTGTGTGTGTGTGTGTGTGTGTGTGTGAGAGAGAGAGAGAGAGAGAGAGAGAGAGAGAGAGAGAGAGAGAGAGAGAGAATATTCCACTGATGTCACCTCTGACCTCTTCTGCTGACAGCAACTGATTAATTCCAGGTCATTCCTGTAATTACCAACCTGACCTTTTCTGTCCATTAAATATTTAATGTGAAAAACTGCATCTTTAGGTCTGATGCTTCACAGCAGGGAAATGCTCTCCTTCCTATGCCATTCCTTGGCTCTTTCCCCACAACTTGCTGTTGTTGGTAGAAAGCCTTTTAGATGAAGAACTAACAGCCTCTTTTGGCAATCCGTCAGGCACCCAAGTGCCTTTTTACATGATCAGCATGAATCGGAGGAGAGCCTGAGCAATGTAACGAATGACATGGTCTGCAAATATGTAAAAGTACTTTGTTGTTGTTCAGTCGCTAAGTCGTGTCCGACTCTTCGCGACCCCATGGACCACAGCACGCCAGGCCTCCCTGTCCTCCACTAGCTTCCTGAGTTCACCCAATTTCATGTTTATTGCTTCGGTGACACTCTCTAACCATCTAAAAGTACTACATAATAAAAGTACTACAAGAACTTCAAACAATCCAGAAGCTTTTTTAGCGTTAAGTTTAGGAGGAAGTCAGTTAGGGGGTTAGTTCTTCACAGAGATCTTTAGATTTGTGAGATATTTAGATCTATCAAACCTACATAAACAAATTCCACTGAAGTCAACTGGAGTTCCATCTTGCTTAGGACTGGATTGCTGCCACTTTGTACAGAGGAGAGTGTGCCTCTGAATCTCAGCTGCTGTGGTGGTAACAGGGAAGGGCTCTTTGTCCAGAGGTTCTCCTGGTGGGCTGAGGCATCTGTTTGGCAACAGTCCAACAGTGGAAAACAGAATGTTGGACTACATGGTCTGATCTGGCAGAACCTTTCTTATGTTCTTGCGAGCCTTTAATGCATGCATACAAACTATGGTACACATAGATTGCTTTCTTCTCTCATTCAAATGGTTGCCCAGCCATTTCCAACATTTTTCATCCCACAGCACACTGACAAAGTTCTAAAATTGTCAAGGCACACCATCCATTGCTTGACAATCGACCGAGTTCACCACACTGCATTGCCGGTGGGGTACTCTCTCCGAGCACAATCCTAACCTGGAGTTAAGCCGGCACAGTTAGGCCAGCAAAGTTTTGCCAAGGGACACTGTAAAGTAAGTTTGGACCACAGACGTGCACCATCCTCCCTGACTCTGAGAGTGGTCCAAACACGCTTTATGGTGGTCCTTCTGCCAGCCAAACTTTGCTTGCCTAACTGTGCCGGCCTAACTCCAGGTTAGGATTGCACCCTCCATCACCTTACTAAGAAATGTCCCTCCCCCAAACTCCCGTGGCACACCTGTGGATCCTTCGCAGCACACCAATGTGCCATGGTACACTGGTTGAAAATCGCCATGGCAGCAGCTCCACTTCTATTGAATGCGTCACACGTCACATTTTAAACTTTTATGTCTTAAAACAACAGCTTGGTCTACCACGCCATTGGAGTTCCCCAGCATGTTTTCCTGAGCTTTGGGGCCATTTGTTATCCCCTTGCATGCACTTATGCATGCTGAAATCCCGCTGAAGTCTAGAAGCATATGTGGCAATGCACAGGACTGAGCACTGAAATATGTCCATGTTGAACTTGATATTTTGGAGATTTATGGTAATGGGTGAAGCAAGCAAGAGAAAGTCAAATGAGAGGAGCAAAAATGCAGTTGAGAAGGAGAAAAAACAACCCTGGAAGTTTCTGTGCTGTTGTCTGAAGAACAAATTAGCTCTCAAATGACCGGTTTTGAGATTCTGAACGAGAGTTCAGTATCTTCTTGGCCAACTGAAGCCTTGTTAATGCAGCAGAAAATGGTGAGACAAGGCTTCCTGGAGCCAGGGGTTGCCAAAGGATTTGGACCCTCCTGCATTATGATGGAAGACACTAGATGAGAACAGATGGCTCTTGCGTTAAATGTATGTCTTTGTGCAGAACTGCCTCCAAAACTGTGTTTTGTTATAGCACTTTCTTCTGAGTAACTTTTTTATTGTACAGTAATGTATGAAAAGACAAAAGTCACCATCCATAAGCCCACTCAGGGCACAGTGCTAAAGTGCCATGAAGCACTTTCGCTTTAGCACTTCTGGTGCAGGGCCAACACGAGCAGTTGCATTGGCCCTGCAGTGCCACACAATGCCCAGGTTTGGTGGTCCATTGCTAGCCGGGTTTGGGCAGCGCGGCACCATTTCTAGGCAGGAGGGAGGGTGGAAAGGGGCAGGGGGTGGGTGTGCCAGCGGGCAGGGAGGTCGGGGAGGGGGATGGAGCCTGGATGTGGCTGTTAGGCCAAATCCAAATGCCCGTCCCCAGCCCATGTAGCCCCAATTCAGGCTGTGTGGTGTTCTTAGACCTGCACCCACTATATAGCAGGCGCTGATCCAAGCAGCCTATAGGGTTGCCTGCCTGTTCCAATGCAGGTTGGGATTGTGCTCTCCAAATGTTGGTGCTGAAAAGGACAACTGACTGTGCTGGGCTTTCAGTCAACATAATCTGTGCATTCCACCTAGCACAATGCCACCAAGAGCCATGCGTTCTGCCTAGCATGGCACCAATCACTTGCTTCCAGGACATGCTTGGAGAGAGGGCCCAGTAGGCAATACACCCTATCCTATATGTCTTCTTCAGCAGGATGCCAAGGATAAGTCACACCCTGGCACATCCTCCTGGGAGTAGCTCTTCCCATTATTTGCCACTGCTGTCATGTAGGAGGAGTGCCAGCAGTGATGGTCAGTTACTTAGCAGGCTGCATCCAGCTCCTGGATCTTATGTTTGCCACCCATGCTAGAGGAGGTGGCAATTAATTAGAAAAGTTGTAAAGAAGTACTGGTAACTCATGCCTTGTATATACAAGAGAAAGTCATTGAATGACATTGATAGGAATGAGCATTGTTAACTTGGCCAGTCCTTTGAACAAAAGCGAGGCATTTGAAGGAGTCTTCAAATGCTTCAACCTGACTTGCTCTGGGGAGTTCACTTTTGAAAGAAGACTTTGTGTGATCGTGTGGTCTTGGCCGCTGTTGGATCAAAACAGTGACTTTGACATTTGCAGTGGAGTACACCTGACCCACAGTGCATTGATGTCAATGAAAAACGTGAAGACCACAGAATGGCAGAACGTGCACTTTGGAAAGCCTCCTTTTGCGCTAGTTTCTTCTGTTCCAGTTTTCTGCCTTTGGAATCCTTCAGCTCCAGTGAACTTTGAAAAAAGGGGGTCTAATATTTCAGCAATAGTGGATGTACCTGTTGAAGGCTGTTGAAAGCAGACAAAGAGAACAAAGAAAATACAAATATATAATCTTTGTAAATAGAAAAGTAAATATATAATCCTTTTTTTCCCAGAGAGAGAGAGAGAGAGAGAGAGAGAGAGAGAGATTTTCTCTCCATGCAGTAGCACCAACTCCATGGGTGCTGATATGCTATCAGCACCCACAATATTCAGCACCCCCCAAGAGCGCAGTCTTGGTGCGCGCTACCATCCCTTGGCCTGTTTGCGGCACCCACATGTCCGTGCCGCACGACTTGGCCTGTTTGCGCGGTGCACGTGAACAGGCTGAGCCGAGGGCACCCCCCATCATGTCCGCCGCCGCTGCCGAGGCAAGCTGACACATGCGCACTGGTTGCTACCCGTGGCACGGCACCCCCACCGCGCATGCTCAGGTTCTCAGGCATGCGCAGTGATAGCCTCATGTCGAAACGACTGCTCATGCCCGCTCTAGCAGCAGAGAGAGCCAATGGGATGCGGCAGCATCCCACAGGTTCCTCCTCCAGCATCCCAATTGGCCGGCTGGCTGCCCAGGTCTCGCGAGACTTGGCAGCCTTATATTTCTCTGTCCCATCCTCCACGCCTCATTCGGAACGCTGGCGATGGAGAGAATGGGAGGGAGGGAGTTTTTTGCTGTTGTTGGCTGCTTAGGCCAGGCCCAAACTTTTTGGAGGCGAAAGCCACAATTTCTGCTCTGCTGCCTCTGCGGAGGCAGGTTCATTCTGTTCTGAATCAGATAGATTCATAGGCTTCATAACTTTTATTTTTTGCATAACTTTTTTATTTTTTGTCCAGTTTATTTGTTAGAGACTGCCTGGCACTCATTGCTGTGAGCACTGGGTGAAGAAGGTCACCCCTTGCCTGCTGCACGTTATTCAGCAGCACAGCACCTGCCACCTGCTTTGTGTGGGTGCCTGCCTAGTAGTTCAGTTTTATTTAGGGGCTCTCTGCCCTCCTCCGTGTAACTGGTCAGTGGGCACTGGATGAAGTTTAACCTGGTCTGCCGCTACCAGCCGGACACAAGCCTCTAATTAGGAGCACCCACACCAGCTTTATCTGGGTGCCTGCCTGCCTAGTTCATAGTTCCTTCCTCTTCAGTTGTTCAGTTTTGTTTAGGTCTCTGTCTCTGTCTCTGTCTCTGTCTCTCTCTCTCTCTCTCTCTCTCTCTCTCTGCCCTCCTCCGTGTTACAACTGGTCAGACAGTGGGTGAAGTTTAACCAGTGCCGCTGAAGAAGTATTTTGCATGCAGAGAAGTGGCGGATGGCTGGAAGGCCGCCTGTCAGTGTTTGAGAGCGTCCTGTCCTGCATCCTTCAGCGGTGTGCCTTTGCCAGGGTGGCACCTCCTCCCTGCCCTGCCTGCCATTTAAAGGCACTGCTGAAGGAGTACTTGGCCTGCAGAGAAATGGCGGATGGCTAAAATACTCCACGATCTGCCCAGCAGCTTCTGGAGAGGCCCGCGTCCCATGTTTGACACATTGGTGTAGTGGACTGAGAAGACAAAGATCCTTTTTAGGTCATTGCACCCCAGAAGGTCCACTCCTCACTACCACAT
Source organism: Lerista edwardsae (assembly GCA_029204185.1). Taxonomy (NCBI): domain Eukaryota; kingdom Metazoa; phylum Chordata; class Lepidosauria; order Squamata; family Scincidae; genus Lerista; species Lerista edwardsae. The sequence continues at coordinate 13,057 of JAJKFI010019478.1, read as the reverse complement.
CAAAGTCCCAGTCCTACTTGTACTGGGTGCCTAGCCGGAGTCAGGTACTGAGAGTGTCCTGCACCCCTCATAAGTACGTCTGCCATTGCCAGCATCATCTCCTCCATGTCTGCTCCTCACTACCACATCAAAGTCCCAGCACAAAGTCCCACAAAGTCCCAGGATGAAAACACATCACACCACACTTTGCTATTTTAATTACATCAAGAAAGTTAGGGGGGAAACCCTAAACCCACCCCTAATCCTTGCTTTAGAAGGACTCTGACACTGTTCAGGGCTGGAAAAGGAGATGGGGTCAGAAGTGATGCAGATACTACCTGTGTTCAATAGATTGTGCACATGACTTGTGTTATTTAATTTGAAGAAGCTATTTTACTTCTGTGTGGGCGTGGCTATGTCAGGGGGGCATGGTCACATCAAGTCCAGGGGGTGTGGCTATGTCAGGGGGCATGGTCACGTCAATGTCAGGGGGCATGGTGATGGGCACCCCCAATGTTGAGCTCAAGTCGGCTCCCCCATCTCCAGGTAATATAATTCCGATCTGCAGATCTTTTTGGGTGTATGCTCTGGTAAGTTTTTCTTTTGATGGACCCTATGGGCAAATGGGTCACTTCCTCCACCTCTGATTGCCCAGTCGAGGACTGCAAGGTTTTTGAGTTCACCTCTAATTCTCCTACAGGAGTGGGCAGTGAGGTGGGGCAGGAGTGGCAGTGGAAGGGGTGGGTGAGGGTCATGTCAATGGTGTGGACCCAGGAGGCAGAAAATAACAGAAGTCCTCCCGGTACAGGCCCACAAATTGCTGACTTGTCAGGCAAGGGATGATGACATCATTCAGGGCATAATCGTAACCTGGAGTTAGGCTGGCACAGTTAGGCCAGCAAAGTTTGGCCAGCATAAGGGACACCATAAAGTATGTTTGGACCACTCTCGGAGTCAGAGAGGCCAGCACACAGACATGTGCCATCCTCCCTGACTCAGGACGCAACCTAGGCAGCGCCAGACTGGCGAGGCCGATGGGCCAGCGCCATATCCAGCACTGTTTAGGACGGGCTGGAGCCTCTCCGCGCTAAGGGAGCGTGTGCTATGGTAATGGCTAAAGATCGGGCACAGATCCGAGGAGACCACACGGCCACCTCCCAAGTCCGCCCAGATCCCGCCCAAGTCCCGCCTCCTGCCTCCCCCCCCCAGTCCCCATCCCAAAATGGGACAGAGAATTCCTTGCGCTGACCGGCTTCGGCTTCAGAATTGGAGCGCCGACGCGGGGGTGCTGCTCAGTGCCCACGCACCAGCGCTCTGCCCCTTGCGTCGACGCGATGGCGTCGCGCTGATGCAAGGGGCACACTAGGATTGTGCTGTCAGAGTGATCCAAGCATGCTTTACGGTGGCCGTTGTGCTGGCCAAATTTTGCTGGCCTAACTGTGCCGGTCTAACTCTAGGTTAGGATTGCACTCTCACTCATGTCCTGTATTGCTGATCAGTTGCCAGTCTACATGGTGTTGGTCCCAGCCACCTCTAGCCTTTATAACTCCCCCTCTTTCTCAGTTTCTGCTTGGCAAACTACTGCCTTCTCCTGCCACTTCCAGCTGTCCACCAGTTACACCAAAGTGAAAGTGTTAAAGATAAACCTAAACGTCACACTTCTGCCTTTCATCTCTGCAGTCGTGAATACATTTCATGAACACGCTGCTTTTGTGTCCTCAACAGGGCAAGTATTGTTCAAAAGCGGATTATTTATTTTCAAGATGAGGGATCGCTCACCAGGAGACTCTGTGAACAAGGTAAGTTGAACATTTTTGATGACATTGTTTGTTTCCTGTGCTAATTTGATCTACCGAAACTGCTAATCAAAACTTAGTTCTATATACATAGGCATTTCTGTCTGATACCTCAGAGCACATCCTGCCTGAAGTGACATAGGTTTAGGTCTTATTGATTTCAATTCGAGAGAGTTTCCTATTTAGATCAAGGTTATGCAAAACTAATTTTGGCTGGATGCAGCCTGACCTTTGCAATTTGGTGACAATCTCAAAGCCTTGCTTTTTAAATCTTGTTATGCTATCCTTCATTCTGGATTGAAATCTTGGAACTGTTCCAGGCCTATTAGACCTTGACCCCTCCCCCAATTTTTACATTCAGTAAGGGTCTAATTCTATGGGCCTTATCACTGGCGGTACGTGTGTGCTGCTGGCTCTGGGTGTCGTAAACATGCCTTAAAACACGTTGACAATACCCTGAGAGTAGGTACCACCTGCGCTGGGGCCATGCCAGTCGGCGCTGAGCCCCAGTGTGGGAGTTATGGATGGACAGTGCTCCGACAGCACCAGCCAGTGATAAGGTCCCTTGAGGTGGAGGGGGCAGAAGTGAGTGTGGGAGTGGAGGAGCAGGCCCAGTCGAGCAGTGGGCTGGTGGTGGCTTCCACTGTGGGATCATCACAGTTCACATCGGGTGGGAAGCCTGACATAGGGATGATTAAATTTCTTCCAGCAAAATAGCTGGCAGAGGGTCAAGGAGTCCCATTGTGGAGAACATGGCTTTCCTCAAGGGAAGGGGATGTATGCCCCTTCCCCTGAGGAGACCACTGTGGCTCCCGCAGATCCCATAGGATGCAGTGGTAGCCATTGTGCTACTGCTGCTCCTACAGAACCTGGAGAGTTTAGGATTGGGCTATCCATCGGTAAATTTTAGTGCTACTCATGTAGGCCAAGAATTCCTTGCTACTCAATCTTAAATCACTTATAGGATTCATTGGGTTGAATCTAAAGAAAATTACAGCCCAATCCTATGGGGCTTATGCAATAGCGGAACAAGCTGTGCAACAGCAAACACCAGCAAAACATCATGATGCATGCAACAGAACCAACAGCCCTTTTTACCAGTGGCTCTGTTCTATGCATCACACTTGTACTGCCTCAGACTGTGCACATGCCATGGTGGCAGTACATTCTCATGGGCTGTAGGTGGGTGCATGTAGGGTCATGTTAGGGGGAGGGGAAGTAATGGAGATTTTGAGAGAGGAACCAGACAGTATATCAGGGGAAGGAGGGGTAGATATAATGGCAGTTGGGCAGACCATATCCTATCCCTGTAACCTCCCTAGGATGCCCCTGTTCTAGAATGCCCTCAGTCCTAGGAGGCTTGCACCAACTCCATAGCTGGCATGGGTCCAAGGAGACCCAGAAGGTAAATTGTTGAATTAAAATGCAATTTTAATTTAAATGGATGTTAAACGGATCACGACTTGATGTCAGGTGGGTCGCGGAAAGCTGGGAGCAGCCATCTTGGAAACTGCAGACCTGACTCTTGTTATATTCCGTTTGTGAGTGCTAACAGTTTGAATTTTCAAGTGAGGGTCTTTTTAATTTTGTTTTTAGTTCAGTGCTTTTACAGCATATGTTGTCCTAATTTGCTTTCTGTCAGGGATGTTTCATGGTTGTACAATTGCTGCAGTCCAAGAATGCCAATTTCCATTTCAGGAACGTCATTTTATTATGTTACAATGACAGCAGCTCCTGCTTGATGATGTCACTTCTTGCCACTTCACTTCCAGGTTAATGACATCACTTCTGGTGGGTCTTGACATGAGGGTAATTCTAAAAAGTGGGTCCCAGTTTAAAAAGTTTGAATACCACTGCTGTAAAGTATGTTTGGACTACTCTCAGAGTCAGAGAGGCCAGCACAAAGACATGCGCCATCCTCCCTGACTCCGAGAGTAGTCCAAATGCGCTTTATGGTGTCCCTTGTGCTGGCCAAACTGTGCCGGCCAAACTATGCTGGCTTAACTCCAGGTTAGGATTGCGCTCTTAAATCAATAACCAAGGGGCTCTGCCCTATATATGCAATGATGACCCAAAATGTATGCAATGCAACCCTTGTTTTTATCACTTATCAAGTTATCAGCAAAAGCAAATACCTCTAGTCGTGACAAACTGTCCTTATTGCTCTCAGCATTGCTTAGTCAAGACTTGACTTTCTTTGAATACAACCCATTTAATTCTGTGGTATTTACTTCCAGGTAAAGCTGCAATCTATATACTTGGAAGAAAGACCCATTGAAATCAATAGGACTTATTTAAGAGTAAACATAATTTGGATTGCGTTCAGATTTGGGCAGGTCGATCCTATCGTCAAGCTCTTATTCAAGAAGGGCTGCTACTCCAGTTTGAAGTTGGAGCAGTATACAGTATTCACAATCATCCTATAACTAACAGTAAAAACAGGAGACACAGTCAGTCCTCTTTAGATGCAAACTCTGTGAATTATCTGTGGGGGCAGAATTGCTACTTACCTCATTATCTGCACCTCTGTCCTCGTTATCCACTATGCAGGGACCTTCAGAATGGCACCTGTGACCAATTCTGTCCCCTTTAAAAAGGCCAGCAGAAGCATTCATTGGCCATGTTTAATGGGTCCATGCTTGTCACTGGTGCCATTCTTAAGATACCTGCAGCCATTGCAACATTCAGAGAACTTTTGGCACGTCCTGCTGCACTCTGCTGGCTTCCTGAGGGTTTCTCTGGATTCTTCTGATAGCAGATAAGGTACCCCTTGCACCGAACTCCATTGATCCTATAGGAACAACGGTGCAGTATCTGCGAATTTGCTCTCCTGGGACCTAACTTAGCAGATAATGATTGACTGTACATCAAAAACCTGACAAGTCACACCTCCAGAGCTACCACAATCCATTAGTCACCACATTGTGCACCAACCAAACACCTTCATCTTCACGGAAGTCACTAATCAACTCATGGCCAACAGCAAGAACACCATTATGGCATCACCATCACCTACCCCTAATCCCGACATACCACATAAACAGGCTGCCAAGCAGTGATGGCAGCACCTCCCTGATGGGAGCAGGAAGCACCATTGCTTGGAAAACACTCCTGGTGAACACTCATGACCCAACATGCAGAGTTTGGAAGAACAGTCAGAGAACATTGGCAGGAAGCATCCCCTCCAGCGGTGTTATGCTGCCGGAATGCTGGGCGGGACATCCGGGTGATCGACAGCCCGCCCGTCGCGCTCTGCAGCGTTACGCCGTTTGCGTAACCAATTACGCCGCTTGCGTACGTTACGCAAACGGCGTAACGCTGAGGAACGCAACGGGCGGGCTGTCGATCACCCGGATGTCCCGCCCAGCGTTCCAGCAGCATAACACCACTGATCCCTTCCCAGCACAACTGTTTAGTCGGAAACAGTTTAACTTCTGCTAATGAGTTCTTCAAAAAAAAAAAACACCCCTTAATGAAGTTTTCAGCTTAGGGGCCATTTTGCTGAGCAACACTGTAACTTCTGGGGTGTAACGTCTTTTGCGTTTACATCCAAGTTGCAAAATCTGATGCATAATTCTTCCAGAGAATGGTTCCCAGACCTCCATGGGAAGGGGTAATAGTTTCTTCATGCGGCAATGCTGAGTTAATTGCTGTAATATCTCACCCCTGCCTCCTGTCATTCTGCCAGTCTGGAAATACTATCCTGTGAAGGGGATACGGCCTGGCCTTCATCCTCTCCCATAGGCCCAAAGATCCTGGATTAGCATAATCTAGCCTTGGTTTTGATAGGCTTTTTCCCTGAATGCACAGAAGTGTGTGGCTATAAGATGCTTAATTGAATTTAATAAACATGACATATTTGACACTGCCCAGGCTTTCCACTTTCTTAGTTCATTTAGAAATGCAGATTGGCTCTCCGTTTCAAGCAGCTCTTTATGCTGTGAATGGAGACTGTGCTCAGTGAAGTCACTGAAGCAAGTTACGTAAATGAAATTGAGACATCTGTTTCGCGTTCCTGAATACAGAAAAATCGAAAGACGCATTAAAAACAAAAAGAGGGCTTGCTGTCAAGAATCTAAAGTGCATTCTGCTTGTTTCTGGAATTGGAAAGCCTGCTGCACTTCAAAATGTAGTAGAGCAACCCCTTTTCATAGCAATAAATTGTGAAATAATAGTAGATTCCCCAGGCATTTGTTTGCATCATGTTCCAGTTGTCATTCTAAATAGAATTAGAGGTTGGCGAGTCAATGAATATATTATTCAAACACTGGTTAAAGTGGTGTTATGTTGGAACTGTATCACCTCGTTGTTTTTTTTTTTCCCCCACTTGAATAATTGCATCTTTGAAAGTTTGTCCAGGGAAATTTACCCCCACAATGAAAACTTCTCACAGCAGCAAGATGTGGGGAAATCAGCTCTCCTCTAAGGTGGCCAAGTGCAATTTAAATCTCAATTTCAGTACAAGGACACCAAAAGAGACTTCTGAAGAGGGCAGGGAGCAGGCATCTGTATGACAGACCTTATGCAATTATGCCTCAGGAGCACCCTAAGAGCGTAATCCTAACCTGGAGTTAGGCCGGCACAGTTAAGGCAACAGTTTGGCTGGCACAAGGGACACCATAAAGTATGTCTGGATCACTCTTGGAGTCAGAGAGCTCCATTCTCCCTGATGGGCAGCATAATCCTAGAGGGGGCGGAGCGCTGACACAATGCCATTGCGGCAGTGCTCTGCCATTAGCGCCGACGCGGGAGCGCCTAGCAGCATCCGCGCGTTGGCGCTAAAGCAACAGGATTGGCACTGCTGGCAGCGTCGGTCCTGTTGCACCTGCACAGCACTTCCTTCGCATCGGTTGAAGCGGACCGGCGTGAGGCATTCTTTGTCCCGTATCGGGACGGGGATTGGTGGGATGGGGTAGGCAGGAAGCGGGACCTGGGCGGGCTTGGGAGATGGCTGTACGGCCACGTCCTAAGCCCGTTAGTGAGGCTGTGAGGCCCCAATTTGGGCTGTGAGGCCTCCTTGGGGTCTCCTTGGATCTGCGCCCGCTCTTTAGTGGTCGCAGATCCGAGGAGCACATAGTGGAGGCTGGAGCCTCCCCTAAGGTAAGGGAGCTCACGCTCCCTTGCCGCGAGGAGGCTCCAGCCTCTCCTAAACAGTGTCGAATATGGCACCGGCCCATCGGCCTTGCCAGTTTGGCGCTCTTAGGATTGCGCCCTGAGTCAATAAAGAGTAGAAAGATCTGTCTTCTCCCTTTGGGCTCTACTGTGAAACTTGACAGGTCAGGATTCCAGGTTAGAATTGCGCTCCAAATCCCTGAACTGCTCAGTATTTCTTGTCACTGGCTACCATTAAACAATTCAGTGGATCTATATACCACATACATATACCAAGAAAATATTTTTCCTTGACAGAAACATTTGCTGTGAGAAAGGATTTTTTTCTTAAGTTTATATGGGGAAAATTGCACAAATATGTATAAAGATTCCTCGATGCCTATTTTTCAAAGATACCTATATCTATATCCAGGGTCCCCCTGTGGATATACTGTAGAAACCGCAGATAAAGGTTAACCATAGGGTTAACCAGAAATAGTTCTGTGGCCTCCCCCTGAGCCCATTAACATTGTTTAGATGCTTACCAAAGCAAAATGTTTCTTTTAAGGACATTATAAGCATGCAAACTACCTGCTTCCTGCAATTCTAACCTGGAGTTCGGCCGGCACAGTTAGGCTAGCAAAGTTTGGCCAGCACAAGAGACTTGATAGAGTATATTTGGACCACTCTCGGAGGGCGCAATCCTATACTGCGCCAGAATGGTGAGGCTGGCCGGCCTGCTCCATATGCTAACGCAATATAGGTGAGGCGGGAACATTTGTGCCCTTACCGTAGGGGAGGCACCAGCCTCCCCTATGTGCTCCTCAGATCACATGTGCTCACTGAATTGGGACTGTGCAGCCTCCTGTACATGCCTAGGATTTGGCCTTATGGCCAAATCCTGGGCCCGCCTGCTGGCCCGCCCACCACCTGCCCACATCCCTCCCAGAACCGCCCTCCCCTGCTCCATTCCAAGATGGCTTCAGCCTATGCAAGGGAGGTGCTGCTCAGGTGCAATGGGACCAGCACTGCCTGCAGTCTTAGCGCCGACACGGGGGTGCAGCTTGGCCCTAATGAGGTGGCGCTGACACAATGACATTGTGTCTGCACCACGCCCCATTTAGGATGGTGCTGTGTGTCAGAGAGGCAGGGACACAGACTTGCACCATTCTCCCTGACTCCGTGAGTGGTCCAAATGTGCTTTTCTGGGGCCCTTGTGCCAATCTAAATCTAACTTGTGCCAATCTATCTAAGATTGAACTCTCAGTCTAGTTTCTTCAAGCATTCAGCCTGCCTGCAGCCTGCCTGCACATCACACTATTAGCTTGTCCTTTGTTCCTTCATTCCTTGGGTTGCATTAAAGAAGGGCAAGACAACAACCCCCCAAATCATTATGTATGAGTGTTTTTAGTGTTTATTTTGTAAAGTCCTACATTTTTCTTGACTGTCCTATACTTTGGCGTGCTACATCTTCCTTTGTTGTTATGACATCTGGTCACCCTGGGCCTGGCGGGTGTGCGGGCCTGGCTGCCAATGCAAGTGTGGCCTGGCTGTCTGTCACAAGTGTGCAAGTGTGGCCTGGCTAAAGTGTGGCCTGGCTGCCAATGCAAGTGATGAGTGGCCTGGTCCACATACCAGCCATGATGAGTCCTGGTGCTGGTAGGTAGGTCAGCGTGAGGCAGGAGGTAGGGAGGGAGGGGAAGGAATGGGTAAGAGACCAGTGCAAGAAAGAGCGTGGATTGAAACCAGGAATGGGGCATAATTGGCGGCACTGGCCTTGATCCAGTGATCTATCCCCCTTCCTGGCCTTGATCCGCCTTCCTGGGTCCACTCAACCAGTAGCCAGCTATCTAGAGGGTGCAGGTCCAAGTACATCCAGTGGGGCAGTGAGGGTTTACCACAGGGCAAGGAAACAAATGTCCCCTTATCATGAGGAGGTCCTTGCGGCCTGAAATTCCTCTGTAGGATGCATCACTATATCACTATGCAAAAAGTTAGGTAGGATTGGGCTGTTAAGATGACACCTAGTATCCTCATTTTAGACAAACTTAGAAAGTTTAAAGTTGTGGTCCATTACTCAAGAGCACTTTCTTAATCAATTCATTAATCCATTCTGTTAATTGACTAAACACTACAGCCTTGGTAATAAAGAAGAGCAATCCAGTGCTCAGGCAGGTGTACTCATTTCTTGCTCTTGAAAGTCAGTCGTGGCCCAACCAACGAGTTCAGACCCAGGTCCATTGTTGATGTTTGCTAGGTCAGTGGGGGGACAGAGGAAGCAGATGTTCAAACAATAAATGTTTTTATTTACATTTGTTAACAAGGGATAATGTCTACTGCTTCTGGATGACTTAGCAACCTCTTCAGAAAGGGAATGTCAGTTTTTGAAAAGTCCAAAATGGAGCAAAACCATTTTTTTTTACCCTTAAGGCTATGAGTTTGATCTGCTTCTTAGATAACCTGCTTCAGGGCACAGTCCTAACCTAGCGTTAGGCCAGCACAAGTCCCTTGTGCCAGCCTAGGTGTGTCACAAATGCACCATAAAGTGTATTTGGTCCACTCTCTGAGTCAGGGAGGACAGTGTATGTCCGTGTGCCAGCCTCCCTGACTCCGAGAGTTGTCCAAACATGCTTTATAGCACGTATGAGACACTCCTGGACTGGCGTAAACTCCAGCCTAACTCCAGGTTAGGATTGCGCCCTTGATGTCATAATGGGCAGGCGAAAGGATGATAAAGACGCAGAATTTAGCTTTCAAGGTCTATGATAATCTCCTGTTAAATTAAACTGTTTAAGAATGGGCAGCATGCCATAGTCTTTCAAATGACTCCTTGTTGGAGCACATTGATTGTTTTTGGAACTGTTTAATGAAACAATCATTGGCCTTAGTCAAGGTACTCAATAGCTGCACTTCATGATGGTATAACTGCAGTATTGCATCAGCGGGAAGACTGGCTTTTAGTGGTGGCTGCTTGAGGGGGCAGAGATAGTGGACTTGCATTCGACCATCAGAATAGCAGGAACATGTTATTCATGTTCAGGTAGCATTAAGTACCGCTGTACTTAGCAGCTACATGCAACCTCCAGATTTAGAGACCATATGCCTCTGAATTTCAGCTGGATGAGAACAGGGCTTTCATCTTCTGCTTGCGAGCTTGACAGAAGCATTGATTCTGTGAGACACTGTGAAAAAGGGATGCTGAACGTTCTTACGTTCCTATCTGCTCAGCTTCTTTTACAATGTATGGAAGAATTAGAAACCGTATCTTCTCACAAGTACATAGTGCAGACCTGACTGAATTTACTTTTGCTAGCTAATATGTTCCCTTTCAGTCTTCCTGTTGGTGGGCAAGTTATTAATGGCGATCACAGATCATGCTGTGATCACCCTTGTTTGATGTTCATTCCCTTAAAGATTGAAACCAGCAAGAGTGCAAGGTCATTCTCATAGCACTGTTGGATATGGAACAAAGAAATTGTGTGCTTTAACAGAGTATGTTAACAGGGACCTCATAACTTTTCCTGTCAAGCTGTAATGGTGTGTGACATATACATTGGATTAGTTTGGTTTGGCTGTAGCAGCATCTTAGTCCATGACTAAGGGCCCAATCCTATCCAACTTTCCAGTGCCAATGCAGCCACAATGCAGCCCTAAGGTAAGGGTACAAACATTCCCTTACCTTGAGGAGGCCTCTGTGACTTACCCACCACCACAGGATGCATCACATGCCCCATTGGCACAGATGCATCAGTGCTGGAAAGTTGGATAGGATTAAGCCCTAAGGTTGCACTCCCGTGCACAGTTACCTATGCATACTTTATTCTTCTATTCATGGTATTTTAGTGTTGTAAGCTGCTTTGAGTGCCAAATATGGGGCAAACTGGCGAGATATAAATGTTGTTGTTGTTGTTGTTGTTGTTGTTGATGATGATGATAGATTTCAGAATATTAAGCACACCAAGAGATACTCTGTTCTTTTGAAAGCATGATAAAATCAAATTAAAATTCCTAACCTAAGAGGACTCAACTAAACCCATAGTTTGGGTTTAACTATGATTGTAACACTACATGCAGAAATGAGAAACTAAGCACCCCTACTTTCCTCCTCCTCCTCCTCCTCCTCCTCCTCCTCCTTCTATAAACAGTCATATGAATTAATAAATTAAACTTTTTTCTCATGTGAAATAGGAAGTGTTGCTGTGCTGAAATTACTGATAAGGAAAATGATGAGTTTCATTCTTCCCTTTTAGACTCAACCTTTGAAGGTGTAACTGACAAACCAATCTTGGATTGCTGTGCCTGTGGAACGGCTAAATATAGGCTCACCTTTTATGGAAACTGGTCAGAGAAGTCACATCCAAAAGATTATCCACGTGAGTATATTTGTTTAGTACTAGCTTTTATGTACCCGGCTTCGCCCGGGTGTTTATATCTGCCCTCCCTGACCCATCCCTGACCCATCTCCCAATTTTGGGCGTTTTTGACCATTTTCACCTGGGGCCCCCTGCGCACCCCTCCGGGGGGCCCTGACCCCCACAGTGTTTGTCGCCAGGCCGCAAGGCATACGCATGCCAAGTCTGGTGCCAATTGCTCCAGGCGTCACAGTGGGGCATGGTGGACATCTCGTATCGCACCCCTTCCCGTCCCCCACATTGGGGGGTGCGGACCCGAACTCCCACAGCGTCGCTGTTCGCCTTGGTGAGCCCAGAAACTGCAGAACCGAGGACGATCTCGTCCATTTTTGACCATTTTCATGTGGGGGCCCTGGGGCCCCCTCGGGGCAGTAGGGGGGCCAGACCCCCAGAGTGTCTGTTGCCAGGCTGGAAGGCACGCGCATGCCAAGTTTGGTGCACATCGCTCCAGGCGTTGCAGCAGGGCAAGGCAGATATTGTGTCTTGCACCCCGTCTCGCACCCCATGCTGAGGGGGGTGCACCCGGACTTCGATGGTGTCAGGAGCATCGCCGTTCGCTCCGGCAACCCCGGAAACTATGGATTCGACGCCGAGTTTGGCCGTTTTCGACCATTTTCACTTGGGGACCCCCTGCGTCCCCTCGGGGGCGCTAGAGGGGTCTGACCCCCGCAGTGTTTGTCGTCAGGCCACAAGGTGTATGCGTGCCAAGTTTCGTGTCACTCGGTCCAGGCGTTCCAGCAGGGCATGGTGGACGTTTTGTCTTGCCCCCCCTCCTCACACCCCACACCAAGGGGGGGCTGAACCCAGACTCCAACGGCATCGGGAGCATCGCCACTCGTCCCGTCGACCCCGGAAACTATGGATTCGACACCGATTTTGGCCATTTTCGACCATTTTCATGCAGGGACCCCCACGTACCCCCACCCCTGGGGGCGCTAGGGGGCCCCAACCCCCGCAGTATTTTTGGCCATGCTGCTAGGCTTCCGCATGCCGAGTTTGGTGCCAATCGGTCCAGGCATTCCAGCAGGGCATGGCGGACGCTGTGTTTCGCACCCCTTCTTGCCCCCCATGTTGGGGGGGGGTGAACCCAGACTTCAACTGCGTTGGGAGCGTCGCCGCTCATCTCGGCGACCCCGAAAACTGTGGATTTGACTCCAAGTTTGGCCGTTTTTGACCACGTCGGGACCCCCCCGTACCCCCACCGCCGGGGGCTCTAGCGGGGTCTGACCTCCGCAGTGTTTGTCGCCAGGCCGCAAGGTATCTGTGTGCCAGGTTTCGTGTCGATCGGTCCAGGCATTGAGGAGCCTATTCAGAACATACATACATACATACATACATACATACACACATACACACATACACACATACACACATACCCATGTCCGTTTTTATATATATAGATTACTTATTCGTTATTATTATGGACTAGTTCAGTGGTCCTCAAACTTTTTGTGTGTGATTGGGCAGTAGTACTTCCCACAAGTAGCAGGTTGTTTAACCCTTGGTGCACATAGCTTAATCTGTCAGGTTCATGAACCACCAAAAATTGGGTTGTGAACCCACTAGTAGACCACAGACCCACATTTTGAGATTTCTGGACTAATCCATTCCATTCTGGCTCTCAGGTGGCTTCCAGTTCCTTTCTATACTGAATTTACACATTCACAGTCTAGAACCTACATCCAAACCAGAATGACGGAAAGGTTTTTAATTATTTCAGGAGATACTGAGCCATCATCATCATCATCATCATCATCATCATCATCATCATCATCATCA
>JAJKFI010019477.1:0-23172 GCA_029204185.1 Lerista edwardsae | reverse complement strand
GGAAGGAAGGAAGGAAGGAAGGAAGGAAGGAAGGAAGGAAGGAAGGAGGGCGGGCGGGCGGGCGGGCGGGCGGGCGGGCGGGCGGGCGGGCGGACTCGGGTTTTGCAGATTCATGACTCATTTCAGAGACGGTGGACGAACATGCCCTTGCCCCTTGGAGGCTCCAGCCTGCTCCCAACCACTGGCTTGCCTGTTCCAGCACAGTTTAGGATTGCACCCTGACTTGAGTTCCCATCCCTGCTTGCTATGAGCACTGTGAAGGAAAGGTAGGATATAAAACTTCAAATAAATGTTATAGTTCAGAGTCATTTCCTATATTTTAATCAGCTTTTAATCCATGGATGTATATTTGTGGCTCAAGTGAGGGCACAATCCTAAACTGTGCTGGAACAGGGAAACTGTAAAGTGCATTTGGACCACTCTCAGAGTCAGTGAGGATGGCACATGTCCAAACATACTTTATGGTGTCCCTTATTCCTGCAAAACTTTGCTGGCCTAACTGTGCCAGCCTAACTCCAGTTTAGGATTGTGCTCTGAAACATGGCTGGCTGCCTGCCTTATACAGAATCTTGCCATTGATCTATTAGTATTTTTGTCTCTGACTGGCATCAGCTCTTCAGTGTGTCAGGCAAGAGTATTTTTTCCTCACTCCTACCTGGAAAAGCCAGGGCTACAACCGTGGACGTTCTGGGTATATTAATATTAAATCCGTATTTATATACCACCTTTCTTGTCATTGGATTTCTCCTCTGATTTTATTCAAGGCAGTTTACACAGGCAGGCTTTCTCAACCCCATATAGGGATTGTTAAATTCTAATCTTGCATAGAACTGTGTTCCTTTGTGGTGGTATCCTTCACAGTCCAGCATTTCTCTTGCTGCACACACCTCCCGCACTTGACAGAAACTCCTTCAGTCTCACTGAAGGGGAGTCATCTCTGCTCTTCGCACCAGCTGGAGAGTCTGATCTCGGCCAGCAGTTCATGGAAACTTCCAGCTGTCTCGAACTGCTGTCCCAGGTGTTCTTTGGGCTGTCATAGTGTTACTACTCAGCCAGACGTCCTGCATATGCTAAACATATGCTTTACCATGGAGATATACGTGTGCGAATGAGCTGTGTGGATTTGTGTCTATCATACTCTGTGCGTGGCTGCCCATGTGAATGGGGTGAGAGGTCTGCGTTGGGGATGAGACTATAGCTTGGGAGTAGAACTCATGCTTCCTGTGCAGAAGGTCCCAGGTTCAGTAGCTGGTATCTCCAAGGTGTTTGGAAAAGGATCCTGGCTACAACCCTGAAGAACTACTGGTAGTGTAGGCAATAATGACTTACGGCGCAATCCTGCATTGCCCATTGCTATGTCATAGCGGCGGTGCGGCGGCCCTAGCGTTGATGCAGGAGTGCCGATCGGCAATGTAAGAATCAGTTCACAGAAGAGCATGGCAGGATTGGAACCAAATCCCTACCCATTTGGGATTTAATTGCAGTTCACTACTTCAGCGCTGTGATCCTTAAACCAGACCTTTCGTAAACAAGCAGAACTTTCCAGAAAGAGACTGCAGGCTGTGGCTTTCCACATCTGGCACGTGCGTGTTTTATTCTGATGGGTCTATGGCATGCCCCGCTAATGGATAGCATTCATTTTTGTGTGTAATGAGAACGAATGGATCATTGCCTTTCAATTCTGCCCATCTTTGGGGGGGGGTACATGCCTGAGGCGATGAGCATAAAGATCTGCGGTGGCTCATCACATGGTGATGCAGTCTAAATTCAGTGAGATGTGGTTTGCCCAACAAACTTATTTTTGTTGTTGATAAAGCGACAAAGCGTTGCACAGAGCTGGTCAGGCTGGGTGTATGGCATGGATTCTGGTGTCCATTTCTTGAAAGGGTAGTGGTGGATTTTTGTGAATAAACCATGCCATTGTCCTCAGTCAATGTTCATAGGGCAGTGGGCTAGCTGTTATTTTATTATTACTTCAGTTGGTTTTAAATCCATGTGTTTATGTATGGGGGAGGGGAAGACGAGGGACTTATGGTTGTTTATCAGGCCACATCAGGACTCAAGCTTTAGACCAATGTTCTTCAACCTTGGGGTTGAGATCACTTACAGGGGTCACTGGACGCTTCCAGGAACAAAATAGGTTGAAGACCACAGGACTAGAGACCCACCAGGTAAAGGGGGGGGGTATCTGAGACCTTTTCAAATACCAGGAGATTGTGTCCCAGTCCTGCTCAGGTTCTTGGCAATTGTGATAAAAGAGCTTTCATTAGTGCCAGGCTTCATGGTAACTTTTTCTGCTCTTTAATAAGAATATTTGGTTATAATGTACTAGTAGGGCGTAATAATGGGACATGGTGGCGCAGCGGGCTTTCCGACCGGAAGGTGGGGCATTCAAGACTGCGTGATGGAGTGAGCTCCCATTGCTTGTCCCAGCTCCTGACAACCTAGCAGTTCGGAAGCACCTAAATGCGAGTAGATAAATAGGGACCACTTCGGTGGGAAGGGAATGGCGTTCTGTGCACTACAGCGTAGAGTCATGCCGGCCACATGACCACAGAAGCTTGTCCTCGGACAAAACGCCGGCTCTACAGGCTTAGAAACGGAGATGAGCACCGCCCCCTACAGTCGGTCATGACTAGACCATTCGGTCATGGGGAAACCTTTACCTTTAGGGCGTAATAAGGGCAAGGAGTGGGCGGTGATGTGGGCAGAGAGTGGGCGAATAGGGTCCCCAGATGGGGACGGGATTAACTGTGGATCCCCAGTCTTTCTGTCTGTCTGTCTGTCTGGGTTGTGGCACGAAAAAGGTTGGCCACTGCTTTAGGGTATCAGGTCCTGTGACCAGAATGCAAGACGGGCTGGTGCCATTCCAAGGGTCAGAGGCAGGAGTATGGCTCAAGGCAGCCGTGAAGATTGGGTTCCAGCTCAGACAAACAAGGATGAGAGGAGCCATTGTGCATAGTCCGGGTTGGGCAGTAAAGGAAGACGGAAGCGGCTGTCTGGAAGAGAGAGCAGGAACTAAACAGCCTTCACTCTAACATTGTTGTTCAGGGCTCCATAGGGCTTGGTGGATCAGGACTGACCTTGGAGCCAGCCGACAGTGCTCCGGCAGGTTGTGGCTGCAGCCTAGATCAGTGTTTCCCAAACTGTGGGTCAAGACCCACTGGTGGGTCGTGAGCCAATTTCATGTGGGTCACAAAGCACCTAAGGCAGCCATATCGAAAATATGGGAAGATGGGATGCTGGAAAAGGAGAGGGCTGTGTGGCTGTTTTGCTCGTGTCGCGGTTGTAAATAGGCTCTTTTTCTTTCTGATTGGCTTTGCTATTGGAAAATGGCTGAGAAATAACCCAACTTATTGCTGTCTTCTCAGGAAAGCAGCAGGCTCTGGTATCACAATCACAGCACTTCCTGCCATGACGTCACTTCTGGTGGGTCCTGGACAGATTGTCATTCTAAAAAGTGTGTCTCAGTGCTAAAACGCTTGAAAGCCACCGGGTTAGATAGTGCCCTTGAACCGCAGAGGCTGGTCTGCCAGACCTGCGACCAGAGCACCAGTGGCACAAGAGACGACACGAGCTCCAGCACCAGACATCCCACCTGCAGCTTGTCTTGTGCTCCGACTGCAGAGTTGCAAACCGAAATGCGGACTCCTCAGCTTTTATCATTGACAGGCCCGGCCCACCTCCTTTTGCAAAGCATGCGGTGACCTGGGCTTCCTGCTGTGCACTTTAGTCTGGGAGGAATCCGATTGTCAAGTCGCATTTCTTGCTAAACTTTTCCTGGCACCTTTAGGTGGCGGCAGCAGCCCTGAGAAATTTCAGTCGAAGCCTTCAATTTCTGATATGTGCAGGAGGTTAATTAATGTGCCTCAGCTTTTTGATTAGAGCACATAAACAAACAAAGACTAGGAAAGAAATGCAGCAAGTTAGTACAACCTGAGCCCTCTCATCTCCAGAACCTCTCCCTTCTGTTTACGTTTGTTTTCAGGCAAGTCTGAAGGATTTAGAATTAACTGGAAGCAAAATGGGTCTGGCAGAAAACAGCTGATGAACATGAGGCAGATTATTGTGTGAGTTAATTTGCGATGATGTCATCAGAAAGGCCAAAGCAGAGATTTTTAAAAAATCCCTGAACATTTGCGTTTTAAAACGCGGCATGTTCCTACAATGATCTAGTTTATACACTGGTGTATGCTATAGAAAAGAAATTACTAATCCCTGGTTGGTTCCAGTTTGGTTTCTGATTAATAAGTAATAAGCAGAGAGCAATAAGTAGAGATGTGGCCATTGGAAAGCAGAAGTTATCCACTCAATTAATAAGAAGCAGGACCGGCTTTAGAGCAATAATTGGGCTCTCCGCTTGGAGGAGCCCTGCACTGAGGCGACAGGAGGAGCTGCTACAGCTACAGCAAGCATCTTGCTCTATAGCTGACGCTCCAGCATGGAATCTTCCATGCCAAGGCATTGCAAGGACAGTGGCGAGTGGAGCATTGCCGCTGGATGGACCTCCCGCCCCCCCCCCCTGGATCAGATTAGTCTAAAAAAAAAAAACACCAAGTACCTAGGGCCCAATCCTATCCAACTTTCCAGCACTGATGCAGCAGCAACGCAGCCCCAAGGTAAGGGAAGAAACATTCCCTTATCTTGAGGAGGCCTCTGTGACTGCTCCTCCTCTGTAGGATGCAGTGCATGCACTGTTGGCATGGCTGCACTGGTGCTGGAAAGTTGGATAGGATTGGGCTATTAGCACCAACACTATTGCCAAGTGCCTTGCTGCTGCTGCTTATCCTGGTGAATAGGGGGGCTGCGGGGTTGCAGGGGCCACACATATATTTTACATTGGGCCCAGCAACAACTAAGGCAGGCCCTGATAAGTAGGGTAGATGCAAGGACTGCTGGATGTTGTAGGTGGGTTGAAGTGGTGAGGCAGAAGCATATATGAGTATCTGCCTGGTCCTGAGTCACACCATTAGCCTTTTTAACCAGTACCACTTGCTGCAAGGGACAAAGGATTGCCCAGGATGTCCACCTCTTACACAGATGTTCTAAAACTGCATGCTTACATATACAGCGTTTCTGATATTCCATTTGGAATTGGCCCCTCACAGAGTGGACCAGATGGCCACAGATCTGCAGCTGGAGGTAATTTGCTGTACGTCAGCGGGTCTACGTCTGCTGAGTTGGGAGCCTTGTGTTTGAATGTGACTGTCTGCTGAACAGATTGATTTCTCCAATGGTCGCCGCACTTTCCCAGTCATGAGAATTAATTTAGTCGTGCGCATTAATTTTTTTCCTTATCTGGAACAAAGTAAATGTGGGCAAACTGTGATGAGGAGCAGGACTGTGTTCCAGGAGCAGAATTTGAACTCTGTACTCCAAATTTAGCATCCACCAAATCTAAGAAGAGGCCACAGTAGCAGGAAGGCTGCATTTCCTGTTCCTTTAACTCTCACTTACCATGGTATAGATGAATTAAGTTGCTGGTAAATGCACAGGCAGTATCTAGCTGCAAGGGGTTGGTTGGGGCTTCCCAGGGCAATTGTGTGGGGACTTATGGAGTCAATGTGGATTCTGTGGTAGTTGCACCATAGTTGCATTCTATTTACTACAACTGTGGCTTTAGTTGGTTTGTGCATACATGGGCCTATGATGTATTTTATCTCCTGTGGTCCCATTGAAGGGATACTTATAGCATGAGAGTTACTAAATGGAACCTTACAGCACAATCCTATGCACCTTAACTTGGAAGTAAGTTCTGCATTTAGGATTGCTGGCAACCTGCCTGCCTTCTTAGTCAGCTGCATCTGCAGGCAGTTTCCCTGCTTCCCAGTGTCCCCCCCTCCACTCTTTTCTGCACCCTCATCTCCAAATCCTTCTACTTCTCTTTCTGCTTCCTTCCTATTTTCATTGCCACATCTTTGTGGAGTGCTTTTAAATTTTGCCGGCACATTCTAAAATATTAATATGAAGGGTTGCTTTCAGTCATTTTGGGCTGTAAAGAAATACAGTGTCAGGCAAGATCAAACCACAAGGCTCATTTTGAGAAGAGCAGTCCCTCTTAAAAGGAACATTTCCTTCATGTCAATAACAGTTAACCTTTCCTGTTGTGTACCATTTTATCTTGTTTATTTCTCTTACCACCAAAAGGGTTCGGTCCATACAGTCTCCTTTATTGATTAATGTGGCATAAGTATTAGAAAGAGCAAGTTACAGTCTGCCAAAAATGACCCCCCTCCCCCGTTAGAAGAATACAAAAAACAGCTTAACCTTTCGATCCTGAGTTTTATTGTGGCAGGCTTATATATGCAACAAAGCAACTGCATCCTCCAATCAATAAACTAAAAATTGGTTCAGTAGTTGCTGTAGTCTGTAATTAAGGAGGTCTGAATTTTGCTGTGTAACCTCAGAGAATCCATGTTTTGGCTGAACAACAGCAACAACACATCTAATCATTTGGAACCCTCACTTGTGAAAGACTGGAAAGAGATAATTTGCATTGCTGCTGCAGAGGCCAGTTGAGAAAGGCTAGAACTGACAAATGCTCTGTTTCCATTTTTACCTACAAAAAAACAGTTTTTGTGGGGGAGGAGGAACAGGATTTGCTAAACTATGTAGCTTTGTGATACGCCAAAAAAAATCACAGAAAAGGATTGAACACAATTGCTCCCAGGCAGCTTCCACAAAAAGTCAATGGCAATAGAAGTATCTGTATTTACCCAATTACCTATGTAAAAATAGAAATTACCATGTGCAGTGCAGACCATAACACAGATAAGCTAAAAAGAGGAGGTACTGTACATACGTAGGATACACTGGAATGACTCCTATTCCTGGTACAGCACTTAAGCATCAAAGAGGAAGTTATTTCTAACATAATAAGAAAAAAAACCTGCGCTTGTTTTGCAGCAAGGGCAATGCACAAAGACAATATAGTGTTCCTGTGCTATGCATATGGGCAGGAGACTAGTGCATGTTCAGGTCAGGGCCCTTGCAGCATATTGAGTTTGTGCTGAGTGCATTCCTTTCTCCACGAGGCCTGGGTGAATATGTCAGGATCAAGGAGGAAGCACAGCAGGAATGTAAGGATTGCTAACCTAGGAGTTGATAGGGATCTGAAATGGAAGAAAGGGATGAAGGTGAGATGGTGTGATCTTATCATGGAGTTAGCAAGATGTGAGTTTAATTGACTCAGAAGGTGTGAGCTAGAAGGAGAGAAAGTTGGCAAGGAGTCCTTTAAACCAGGATAGCGAAGGAGTGGGATTTAAAGGAAACTGTGGTTGGCCCAATCCTATCCCCCACTGGTGCTAGCGGAGCATGTTCTCCTCCGGCACAGGCTGACACATGCCAGTTAGGTATGCTGGTGTTCCTGCTGGTCCCAGTCCAAGGACTGGCATGCACCAGAGCAGATAAGTCAGGTCAGGGAGAGGAATGGGGTAGGGAATGGGTGGGGGCTGGGGAGAGCATATTGGGCCCCAAAGGAGGTAGGATCATCGGCAGTGGTGCATGCTATATTCTATGCCATATCCCCTTTCCCAGGCATGATCCACTAATACATGGCAACATGGACTTGCACCAGCTATTTAGCAGGTGCAGATCCAAGTTGCCCCATTGTAGCTGCTGGGGCTTTCCCTGAGGCAAGGGAGCAAGTGTTCTCTGATCTCACAGAGACCTCCAGGATGCAGCATGTCACCATTGCATTGGTTCAGGGGAACTTGGATAGGATTGATCTGCCCAACTCTCATACACAAACCTACCAGTATAAATTATGTTTTAAATGCTGTAGTTAATTGTATAATACCATAAGGACATAGAATTACAGTTTTGGATTTGTTTCACTACCAAGAAGACATCAGCTTTCTACTAGCCCGTTAAGCTTTCCATATGCTGTTACATAAAGTACTTTTCTGTGGAATAGGTTTTAGACTTGCATCCTCTTGGCTGTATAGTCAATCTTCCACTATAAGGGAGTTTCCAGGCATGGGCTTTCCAAAGTGTCACTAATCTATGCTTGTATTTGTATGACTCTACAAATGTATGACATACAAGAATTGGAGTGTCTGTGTTCCCCCTGCACATACTATTCTTATGTTACCATTCTCACAGGATATATTTGAACATCTAAGCAAAATTTAACCTTGCAGTTGTATTATTTCAATCTGATCACGCTTGGCAATACCAGTGTGATTTGTTCCAGAAAATACAAAGAAGTCTAGACTCTCTGGAAGCAGTGCCTGAGCTTGTCAAAACATTTGTGAACCTTAATAAGCACTTGGCCTATGGAGGTCTTCTCAATGTACAATAAATACGAACTCCGTTTATTTTGCTATCATTTGTTCTTTTGTCTGAAAGTGTGCCATCAACATGTTGTTGAATTTGTTAGAAAGTCAGGGACATCTTAAGCACATACAAATGTTTGCAGAAAATGGGATGTGCCAAGCTATACAACACTCTGTTGAGTGTTGTTTCACACTTGTGGGCTATGTTGAATGTTCAGGATGAACATTTTTTTGGCACAATATTTCTGCCTCATCACATGGCCCTCCAATGCAGAGGTTGTGTGCTCATTCTGCATTATTTTCAATGTGATGTGCACTTTTATATGCTTCCATATCCACATTCTGTGCCAACTACTGAACTACACATGGCTGGATCAAGGTGAGGCAGCATCAATAGGCAATGTGGCCCTAAAGTTGGTGCTCCAACTGCAGTGGTCAGTGCTTTGTGTCACAAATTTGTCATAAGGCTCTGATCGGGTTCATAGGGTGTATCTGCGGGTATGAATACCAACAGATTTTAGCATCTGCAGGGGTTCTTGGAACAGGACCCCATGGATAACGGGGGTCAAGGTTTTCCAACAAATCTAGCAAGGTTTTCCAACAAACTTTCATATTTTGAAGGTCCCATACAGAATGAAGATGTGTTGTTAATACAGTAGAGACAAGTTAATTACTCCATAATCATTTGTCTTTCTTTGAAAATGAGCTCATTTGAAAGTTGATCAAGGCAACACAATCTGAATACTAGACTCTACTTACATAAAAGCTCTTTTTATTATTTTGTTGCAAAATGGCCTGCTGTTGGCTTGCATCACAAAGCACTGCCATTTTGCACTAGATTTTCACATTGGGAAAGACCTGGCCGCATTGATTGCTAATGTGCTCCATGTTTCTGCAGTCCATAAAATGATAAATTTGGCGCTTTTAAATGAAGACTGAAGCATGAATTTTCTGAGTGATGGCGGCTCTTTCAGTGCTGTGCTCTAGTGTGACATTCTTGTCGCAGAAGTAAGTTTAGACTAGAATGAATCTATAATTTTCGGCAGCACATCTGTAATTTGCAAAATCATCAGATGCATTAACGTATTTTAGAATTTGGCTGCAACAGGTGTATTGAAGGAGAATGAGCCACGATCATCACAGATCAGTTTGCATCAGTGGAAAGCATGGCACTCGTCTTGTTCATACAGAGCAGAGGTTAATACGAACAGAAGCAGGTGGTGTTTAACAGCATCTAAATGTCTGGGCATAGAGTGCAGGTGTAGTGTTCTGCAGTGTAACATAAATGCAATACATTAAAAGAAATGTTCTCCAATCCAGATCAGAATGTGCCACAACAAGCAAGCATTGTGGAAAAATACATACATACCAAATACTCTGAGATCTGGCAAAGTTTTCCAACAAATGTAAACTTTATTGTTTTGAAGCTCCCATTGGCCCAAATCTTTTCCAATTTTCCAGAATAGGTGGAACCATGCCAAAGCAATGTATGCTGCATTCTGCACTAGGAGGCTGTCACAAGGGCCTCCTCAAGGTAAGGGAACATTACCTCAAGGTAAGAGCCCCTTACCTAGGGGCTGCATTGTGGCTGCATCGGCACTGGAAAGTTGGGTAGGATTCAACCCAATGTGTTGTCAGTACGCTAAAGGCATGTTAAATTGCATGTCAGGAGCTCTTGATATCTTGAATTAAAGTTGGCTATTAAGTTCTATGAAGATGTGAACTTTTAAAATAAGGGAGGATTTAAAACTTAACTAAACTAAATCCAAGACGTACCAGAAAGCCACCTGCCTACGCATGTTGCCTCTTGTCTGCTCCTGAACAGCAGCAGACTGGCACACACAAATGTAGCCCCTGATGTTTCCTCCCATGGAGATAAGTGATGGAAAGTGTTTCACTTGGTACATTCTCACCTGTCAGACTATTCTTGAAGCCATAGCAGCATGACCAGCAAACATTACACCACAAGGAAGGCACCTGCCCATGAGTATGGAAGGCAGTTCCATTCACTTGGGAGAGCATGATTTTTTTTCCATTTCCCCGTAATTCTGTAATCTAATGTGACTGAGGGCGCAATCCCAAGCGCCCTGTTGCGTCAACGCAATGTGTTTGCGTGGACGCAACATATGTTGCACTCATACAGGGGTGCTGAGTGGCACTCCTGCATCAGTGCTATAACTCCCAGATCGGCGCTAGCTATAGCGCTGGCCTGGGCACACGGACGGAGAGCCGCCTGTGCACCAGCCAAACCTGGCTGGGCCAGGGGCAGCTCTGGGTGGGATGGAGGGCGGAAAGGGGCAGGTGGTGGAAGTGCTGGCGGGCGTGCCGACCCGGCGAAGAGGTTTGGGCCACATGGTCTCCCCGGATCTGTGCCCGCAATTTCGCATAAATGTGCTCTTGCGCCAGGGAGGCTCCAGCCTCCCTGAACACTGTGCTGGATGCAGTGCAGGCCCATTGGCCTGCCTGTTCCAGCGCAGTGTTGGATTGCGCTGCCCAGCACAGTCCTGTTTAGTGGGGGTGCTCACAATCTGGAACAGTCGAGGATGGGAAGCAGCCTGTGTTTAGATGCTCAAAGTGAAGAGCTGGCTTGGATGCAAGAGTTTTGTAAGACCTAATGCATTCTGATTGGCTTGTGGGGTCAGCTGACTGTATTCATGGTGTGAATTTGGATGCTAATGTTCAGAATGACATTGTGGCTGAGAAGACTTCCTTGATCCTGATGCCTGGCTTGCTGAAGATGCCTGGCTTCCTTGAAGATGCCTGGCTTGCTGAAGAACCAGAGCACGGGGTGGGGGAGCAGAGGTAAGGTGTTAGAGAGGGGGAACCCGGTTTGAGGCATGTTCACTTTGGTTCATTGCAAGATGATTAGCTGTATGCGCTTCTATCCCTCAGGGACTGATACAGTCAGTCCTTTTTATATGCGAACTTGCTATCTGCGAATTCGCTTATCTGTGTGGAGCAGAATTGCTACCTACTGCATTATCTGCACTCATTATCTGTCCTCATTATCCACTATGCTGCTGGGACCTTCAGAATAGCACCTGCATCCGCCAGACATGCTTAAAGGGTCTGCACTGGGTGTGGGAGCTATTCCGAAGGTCCCTGGAACCTCTGGAAGGTGTCTGCAGTATTTTGGCACTTCTTGCCGTACTCTGCTGGATTCGTCTAATGGCAGATAAGATACACCTTGCCCATTTCCCCATTGATCCCATAGGATTAATGGTTGGCTATCTACAAATTTGCTATCCGTTATTTCCAGGAACGTGATTCTAGTGGAGAACTGACTGACTAGTTCTGTGATGAGAAGAGGCAGGGAAAAGCCCTGTTTGGGACATTCTGTGGGGTCCTGAGCAAGAGTATTTTTATATGTGACACTGAAAAAAAAATGCATTTATTTGTTTCAAGCATTTGGCTGTGAGAGCAATCAAGGGCAGTCCAGTGTAGGACAGCACCCCCCTCCCATTGTCTTGTTTACCACCTCCCACCAGTTGCCCATCTAAGTCTGCCACTTGTCCCTTCCTGATGAGCCAGCCAGGCTTGTTCAGATAGAATCTCTACAAGGGAGCCATCCTTCTGTTCCGGGCAGTGCAATCATGCACTGCCCATCGTGCCAACGCTACATCATAGCGTCGGTGCGATGGCCCTAGCTTTGAAGCGGGAGCGCCAATCGGCACTCCTGCGTTGGCCCTAGAGCAGCAGGACCGGCGCTGCAGGCAGTGCTAGTCCTGCTGCACCCGCGCTGAGCCTTTCTTGCACCAACTGAAGCCAATCGGCGAGAGAGAGGCTCCGCGCGGAAGCAGCGCGTGGATTGGTGGGAGGGAGGGAGGCGGGGCAAGACCTGGGCAAGCTTGGGAGGCGGCCATACAGCTGTTTGCTAAGCCCATTCGGGAGGCCGTGCGGCCCGATTCAGGCTTTGCAGTCTCCTCAAATCTCCGCCCATTCTTTAGCTATTTAGCAGATTCGAGGAGCACATAGGAGAGGCTGGAGCCTCCCCTATGGCAAGGGAGCGAGCACTCCCTTGCCGTGGGGGGGGCGCTCCAGCCTCTCCTATGCAGCGTCAGATATGGCGCTGCCGAGTCGGCCTCACCATTCTGGCGCCGCATAGGATTGCACCCTGAGACACAGTTCTTGGGACACATCCTGAGTCCTAAACCTCAGGACTCTCTGAACACAATGTACTGAACTCAGTAAAAAGAACGTATCACCACATACTGTATCCATAAATAAACACATATTTGATGGTTTTCAGGAACACCTGCTGTCTGTCATAATGTGTAATATTTTGCTTAAACATTCCAATGTTCTTAGGTAGCACGTTTTAAATCCCTTCAGTTTAGAATTTGTGTATTGTGCTTAAATGAATCCATTGGGCACGTACTCTAGTACTGTTCCAGGGAGGAGAGAATTCAGCATTGTTTAATTTCGTTTTTAATTTAATTTTCCAGGCATGGGTTTTTTTTCCCTGTTCCAATGAAACATAATCAAGATTATTTCATTTGAAGCGTTTTCTTTTTTTACTCTTGTTGAATAAGGATCATTTCTGAAAAGATGGTTGTGCTTGCAGGTTTCATCCTTTAAAAAAAATCAGCACTCAGACACTGAAATAAAATAAGGTGTGAATGAATCTGAGAGAAATTATTTGCCTGGGGATTAAAACAGATATAGGAATGAATACAGGATATTGTAATGTAAATGGATGTAGCATTTTCATTAACTTCTGAATATAATCTCATTGGATTTCCTTTGAAATGTATTAAAGGCAGTTTTATCTGTTGGCTGCCTTGTTCACACCTGGTTGGTTTTATTCCAGAAATGCTGGTTTTCGTCTCTAGACTCATTGAAGCTGCAACTCACAAGCCACTTAAATGATTTGAGTGCAAATATACAGGATTAAGCAACTTCTGGATTGCTGTAACAGTGAAGGCTTCTCCTGCAGGGTTTTTACTCTTGAAGGTCCATAATCCACAGCAGAAAGGAGCTGAATAGCTTCTGAAGCATGCAATGCTGCAAGAAATAGAGATGGCTGGAAAAAAAAGCTTTTCTGAAACTTGCCCTCCGCACTTCACTATTCATTTAACTTTGCTTGTGGTGATTGGGACAATTTGTGTTCTTCAGAACTATGGTGAGGAAAATTGACTGAGGGCCCAAACCTATCCAACTTTCCAGCCCCAGTGCAGCCGTGTGAACGGGGCAGATGCTAACTCCTGCAGTGTGAGGGGGGTGGGAGTCAGAGGCTTTTCAAGGTAGGGGAACATTAGTTCCCTTGCCTCAGGATTGCATTGCAGTTGCATCAGTGCTGTAAAGTTGGATTGCATCCTTAGGCTGAAATCCTATAGATGCTTAAAGGTAAAGGTTCCCCCACGACCGAATGGTTTGGTCGTGACCAAATGTAGGGGGCGGTGCTCATCTCCGTTACTAAGCCGAAGAGCCGGCGTTTCTCCGAAGACAAGCTTCTGTGGTCAGGTGGCCAGCATGACTATATACCGTAGCGCACAGGATGCTGTTACCTTCCCACCGAAGTGGTAATTTATCTACTCTCATTTTTATGTGCTTTTGAACTGCTAGGTTGGCAGGAGCTGGGACAAGCAATAGGAGCTCACTCCGTTGCGTGGCCTCGAACTGCCAACCTTCCGGTCAGCAAGCTCAACAGCAGTGGTTTAACCCACAGCGCCACCACGTCCCCACTAGGTGCAAGGTGGTTTACACAGAAGTAAATCCTACTGAACTTAGGAAGCTTAATTCTGAATAGACATTCATAGCATTGCACTGTTAAGAGAGCAATCCTAACCGCTCTTTGGGCTGGCACAAGTCTCCTGTGCCGGCCCAGGAATGTCACAGATGCGCCATAAATGAGTCAGGGAGGCTGGTACACAGATGTGAGCCAGCCTCCTTGTGGCGTTTCCCAGGCCTTCGGCGCCTAAGTAAGGCCGGCCAAGGGAGACTGGCACAGAGGGTTGGGGGGGTAGAAGAGGGGGGTATGGGGGTGGGGGAAGGTGGGAAAGGGTGGGCTCGTGGGTAGAATGGCCTTGGAAGGGGGTATGACCAGCCTCCAGCACTTAGGCTGGATCCTAATTCCTGTCTCTGATCCAGTCGGCTTTAAATGGTTCAATTCGGAGTTGAGTCAGCTATTTCGCTGGTGCAGCTCCAAGTCGCCCTATTATGCTAACTGTTTGTACATTGCCTGTTCATAGGCTGCAAAATAAGTCAGATTGCAAAATAAGTTAGACTGCTGACTAACTGGGTGTGCTCTAATCCTTTCCAGGGCTGCAGAGTCTGTCTTTTTGCCACCAACATGGCACAGAGGATCAAGCATCACACACACACACCACCCATTCAAGGCCCTATGAATGTTTGATCCTATACAGCGGCTTCATGCTGCTGGAACGCGGGGGCAGGGAAGACGGCGAAATGGAGTGGTACGCAACGGGCGGGCTGCCGCTCACCCGTTCCTCCCACCCAGCGTTCCAGCAGCATGACGCCGCTGATCCTATAGAAGAGAGATAATCTGTAAAACTAATGAGCATCTTGGCCAATGTGGGTGGTGTTTTGTTTGTTTTGCAGTCACCCATTCATTACACACCAATTAAAACAAGGTGTGAAAGTTCACTCTTTGTCCAGACGTTGTTAAATCAGGATAATGCTCCTTAAAATGAGTTGAAAGGAGAACTAAGCATCTTTGGTAAGTCTGTGACACTCGAGTGTTGATCAGGAAGCCTGACATTTTCCAGCCTCTGAGTTCAAACCTACAGCAGGAATTACAGTACATTCTTGCTAACTTTTTTTATTGGAGCATCTCACATATAAGAAGCAGCAATACTGTTATTGTCATGCCCAGCAGTGAAAATGGAAACTCATGAAAATTCATCACAACTCTAGCTTAGACGATTTATTATAATTCCCATTTTTAACAGGTGGTGTTCCCCATTTGCTGCAGATTTCTGCATTACTAATATAAACAGGTGGAGGGCAATTCCATCCTATTTACTTGAACAGACTGCAGAGTGTGACTGGCAAATATTCACTAGTGCTAAAGCATTATTCAGTACACAGAGCAGGTAAATCCCTAGATGACTGATTTCCAAATCCAGCCAAAGTCTGCTGTCCCATTCTAGATAATGTTAGCCTTTTCCTACTTTGAGAAGGGGGACACACAAGAACTGTTCTTAGATTCAATAATAAGCATGATAGTAATAATAAATGATATAACTACATGGTCTTTCTCAGTAACACACCTGTATTCATCTGAATGAATATATATTGGACTGTTGCCATATTCATTCTCTCTGCTGTGCTTATGCAGAGGAATTCCATCTGAGCTATGAAAGGCCAGAGTTAGGGGATTTACATAAAACTGGGCCATTTGATCTCAGTAAGATCTCAGTTTGCTAGCATTGGAAACACCCAGTTTTTCTTCAAGGCCAAAGCCTAGCTCCTGCGAAGATTCCCTCTCCACTCCCTGAAGTAGATGGCCCGCAGCAACTGGTTTCCATGCAGAAGTCTCCAGGGTTCAGTTTCCCACATCTTCAGGTAGGGCTGGGAATGCTCCTTGTCTGAAACCTTGGAGACCCTTTGTGAGAGACACTGCTGAGCTAGCTTAGCTACCCCCCCCCAGCCTGACTTAGTAAGGCAGCCCAATCCAGAACTGTCTGGTCACCATAGGCACCTGCTGGAATCTCCCTGGCAGAAGGGTATGTTCGTCTTCTTTTCCCAGGGAAAGCCCCGCTGCTGGCAATGGGGTTTGTTGTCACACCGCTGGCTATTCTGCTGGCAGTGATTTGAGCAGCCCCTTGTCGAGCTGCCCTTGGCCTCTGCAGGGGATAAGCTCCAGTGGTGGAAGCTACTTCCAGGTCCCGCCCCTTTGCGAGGCCACCCAACCCTCCCCCGCCAGGAACTCTCGCCCCGCCCAGAATCCCAGCAATGCCGGCAAGGGGTAATCTTACCTCTCGCCAACATTGTGTTGCTCCAGGTGGCAAGGGGCTGGCAGTGCCACAGCGCTGGCAGTAAGAGCTTACCGCCCAAGTTGCACATGCCTTACAGCACTTTTACGACACCAGCACGAGCAGTACGCTCATACCACTCGCACTGGAGGGCTCTGGATTGAGCCCTCAAGCAGCTTCCTGTGTTCAAAATCTGGATCTGGTTCTAGCTGAATATCCTCTTCTTTGCTCCCTTAAGTCTCTGTTGAGATCGTAACATAAAATGTACATGCATAAAACTGACCTTTGAGGCATTTTGAAAAAAGTTACCTAGATAAATATGGCATTCACCTTTAAGGCACCTTCCTTTTGCCGGTGATTTAGCGTTTTTATTTTTATTATTTGGCAGCTGTTTTCATAGTTTTGTTGTTTTATATTTATTTCTGTTTTAAATTTGATTATGACCTGCCTTGGAGACCTGAAGTGGCAGAGAGGCAGGAGGAAAAATAGTTTCAAATAAAAAGTGGATTACTGTATATGTGGGCTTGACCTCCTTGTGTTCAGTCTGTAAAATTACCAGTTAGAAAACATTGTAAATGACCCGATATCAGTTTCAGGAGACATTATTGCATGCTTTTAGGCAGTGGCGTCATGCAGCCGGAACGCTGGGCCCGTTGCGTACCGCTCCGTTTTGCCGTCTTCCCCGCCCATGACGCCGCTGCTTTTAGGTTCCTTTTAATACTTTTAAGCAGCATTTCTACAGAGTAA
Organism: Lerista edwardsae; assembly: GCA_029204185.1. NCBI lineage: Eukaryota > Metazoa > Chordata > Lepidosauria > Squamata > Scincidae > Lerista > Lerista edwardsae. The sequence goes on along the minus strand of JAJKFI010019477.1, from coordinate 6,212 downwards.
GAAGAAAAACAAAAGAGGAAAAAATAATTGTGATACGAAAGCATTCAGATTACTTTGAGGCCTCCCCGTCCTCTCACAAATGTCCTTTCCTAAGATGTAGTGACCCTTGCGGCGTATTAATCCAGCCTTCCACAAGCAAAGAAAAAGAGAGGAGGGCATTATAATGAAAAAAAGCTTTTGTTCGGTACTAGTTCCGTGTTCCAAGCCCTCCTTGGCATAGATAAATGATAAGTACACGTCTCTGTCTCCGATATGCTTTTTGTTGAAATGTTAATTCTGCATTGTGAAAAAGAGAAGGAGGAAAAATAAAAGAAGTGTTCTGGGACAATGTGCCATCAGCCTGTTTATCTGTCATTCCCCGGTATTAATGTCCTTCTGTTACTGAGCGGAGTAAAAGCAGAACAGTTCTAATTGGGCTGGATAGCTTTGAGTCCACCCGAGGAGGCGGGAATCATTCAGTGTCACCTAGTCTTATGGAGGGCCTACGGTGGTGGGTCTCACGATCAACCACTGTAAATCCTCCTGTGGCATTAATGTGCCACTGTTGCATGCTGCAGAGCTACCAACGCAGATGACCAGAGGCCACCCGCATGATACGGAGGCTCCTGGGTGCTGCATTGGTGCAGGTAAGATGGTGGTGGGCGCAATGCCCTAGTGACATCTAGATTAGATTATTGCAATGCGCTCTACGTGGGGCTGCCTTTGAAGACGGTCCGGAAATTACAGTTAGTGCAGAACGCGGCTGCTCGGGTGGTTGCTGGGGCACGTCGGTTTGACTCTGTCGAGCCGTTGCTCCGGCGACTGCACTGGCTGCCGGTTCTGTTCCGGGCCCAATTCAAGGTGCTAGTTTTGACCTTTAAAGCCCTTTACGGCTCGGGTCCAGGGTATTTGAGGGACCGCCTCCTTCCATATAATCCTACCCGTACTCTTAGATCATCTGGGGGGGCCTTTCTGACTGTGCCGCCACCAGGAGAAGTGAGAGGGGCGGTGGCCAGGAAGAGGGCCTTTTCGGTGGTGGCCCCCCAACTTTGGAACACCCTCCCCTTCGAATTGAGAACTGCCCCCTCTTTATTAACTTTCCGGCGGGGGCTGAAGACCTTTTTATTTCAAAAAGCTTTTAACTGTTGACAGGCTGGCTGGCTGGCTGGTTATACTTTTATATTTTATGATCCACATGGCCTGTTTTAAATTCTGTTGTTTTAGTTTTATTGTACTTTAATATTGTTTTAAATTGTTTTTAATGTTAAGTTTTTATATTTTATACTGTTGTAATGCCGCCTTGAGTGCCTTCAGGCAATAGGCGGGGTACAAATTCAATAAATAATAATAATAATAATAATTCGTGAGTGGTTCAGGCAAATGTTCAGGGATGGGAGCAGGCCAGGCAGTGGAGGTTCGAGGTTGGGAGCGGGTGGATCCTTGTGGCAGGAACACATGCCAGCATCCTATACACATTTTCCCTGCCTGACACGCCCCCTGCCCCTCCTTGAAATTACATCAGCAAAATGGCTGGTATAGGTCTGAGTAGACTCATTGCTGGCCAGTGGGCTATGAAGAAGTATAAAATATTCTAATTTACCTCTCCTAGGCTGTCTGATCACCCTTCCCACCATTGCATGCGGTTTGTGCTGTGGCAGCACAGCTGCATTGTGCAAGACGGTGGGGGATAGGATTGGGACATTTGTCACTTCCTCAGAAGGATATGACTTAAAGCCCTACATACAAAGGAAGTTCCTTTCCCATGCAGTGTCTTGCACATGAGCACAATGATAGAGAGTTTCCGTAGAGAGTTTTCCTCCCTCCCAGAGAACAATGGATCAGTAGCATCGCCGGGAGGGGGGCAGTTCAGTAAGTACTCTAGGCACCACAACATGCCATCTAAATGGCCCCTCCCACTTACCGTAGAGCCATTCTGGGTGGGAGGGGCCGTTTACATGGCATGTTGCAGCATCTACAGTACTTATTGCGCCACCCCTTGGCCTGGCTACGCTACTGCAAGCGATGTATATTTAACTCTGCCAGCACATGATTTTCCACATCTCACATATTATTTTAATGTATGGTTTCTGAAAATTGCTTAGTATTTTTGAGGTAAATATATTTTATGGATTTTTTTTTAAAGGACCAGGGCTGTCAGTTATTCCTACGACAGGAAAATTACTAGTAGGCTATCTGCCTTCTGTCTGTCTGGCGGCTTCTTGCACAAAAGAATCATAGGATGTTTAAAAGAAGAATCATTTATTCATGGCAGAACAAAGGTCTTACATGAAACTTTTCCCGAGGAGGCAATCATAAATTGTATGAATAATCTCCAACAATATGTCATTAGTATCCCTCAATCCAAAACTTTAACCTAGGTAATTATGTATCACAATACATCAAAATCAGATTAGCATTTTCCATCTCCTGTTATATAATAGCATTGTAATATCTGAGTCATGTTTGCTAACTCGGTCTTTAGGCATGCCTGTCATAATGAAATACTTATACAGTTGCAGCCAATATTAACACTGTTGTACAAATACTTTGGATCAGATTTAAGAAGATGATTAAGATTGAGTATGATGAAGGATAATGCCACTGAAATTAATATAATTGTGGCAGGCACATGCAGTTGTTCAAATTGGAGCAAGAATTGATTGGTCTGCAGTATTACTTCTGATTGGCCACTGTCAGTAAGTTGAACTGGATGCTTTTTGGCTGATCCAACACAACTTTTTTATGTTCTCGCACATTTCAATGTATTCAGCTGCAGAAGTAGTTAAAGCAAACTGATGTAACGCAGTGGTTCTCAAATGTTTTAGCACCAGGACCCACTTTTTAGATTGACAGTCTGTCCAGGACCCACGGGAAGTTATGTAATGGCCTGGAGTGCCATTGTTATGACACCAGAGCCAATGGCAAAATGAATCAGAAAGGAAAAAGCCTATTTACAACCTTGACACAAGCAAAACAACCACACAGCTCTCTCCCTTTCCAGCATCCCATATTTTCAATATGGGTGCTCTAGGTTCTTCATGACCCACCTGAAATTGCCTCATAACCCACTGGGGGGTCCTGACCCACAGTTTGGGAACCACTGATTAACGTGAACTGTGGACCTCACATGCTTTGAGGCATACATGGTGTGTCTATGCAATAGGTGTGTGCGCACAGAGCATATCCCCAAAATTGAATGGAATTGAGGCCCTCAACACTGGTTTTATGCATTTCTTCATCTGCGAACATGCTGAGAAACGATACTTTATGCAAAGAAGACATAAGCCTTGGAAGAGGACTTTCCTGCCCTCTCCTCTCCATTGTACTCCATTGTACTGTTTGAAAAGCAGTTTTTAAGGGTTGAGGGACAGACTTGGGGGCTGACGTGGGAGGGCAGATTCCCCCAAATGGGGCAGAGGCACCTTTTGGAAGAGAGACCTCTTCTTATGCAAGCTACTCCCACCCCATTTCCCTTAACTACATGCCATGGTCCCCTGACCCTCAGGAATGATTTGAGCAGCTCAATCCTAAACAGCGCTGGAATGGCGAGGCTGGCCGGCGCCATATCTAGCGCTGCTTAGGCAAGGCTGGAGCTTCCCCATGGGAAGGGCACGTTCGGCAAGGCACCAGCCTCCTCTATGGACTCCTCAGATCTGCACTTGTTAAACAGCAGGGACAGATCCTAGGAGACTGCACGGCCTGCTGGCCCGCCCACAGCCCCCCTCCCCCTGCCCAGAAATGCCCCCCCGCCCACTCCCTCCCTCGGCCCGGCTCGACACACCTCTGTGCCAGCTGTGCTCGGCTGGCGCAGAGGGAGATGAGCGCGGGCGTTCCGAGGCCGTCACTGCCTGTAGTACCAGTCTCGGAGCCAGAGTGCTGATGCAGGGGTGCTACCACGTAGCTTTGGTGCTACAGGCCGCCTAGGATGGTGCCCTTAATCAGGGGCACAGGAGGCTGTAATGCCAAGTAAGTGGCAGGAAAGTTCCCTTTGGTGAACTCCCTTCCACTTGCCCTTGATTGGAAAAGCTCATGTTGTTTGAACTTCTGTGATCAGTTTTTTTTTTTTAATATCTCTAGTTTCTATGGTTTGACAGCACAGTCCCATACATACTTGCTCAGAAGCAAGGCCCTCAGTGAGGCTTACTCCCTATTAAACCGCTTTGTGAACTTTGTGTTGAAAAGTGGTATATAAATACGATTGATTGATCGATTGATTGATTGATTAATCTATTTAGGATTTGCTTGTTTTATTTATTTTTTCACATTTTTAGTCTACTTTTTTTCCCAAGGAGCTTAGGGAGACGCACATAGTTCTTTCCTTGTCCTCACAACAAATCTGTGAGGCAGGTGTGACTGGCCCAAGGTCACCCAGGAAGCTTCATGGCTGAGATTTGAACCTACGTTTTCCAGATCTTAGTCCAACTCCTAAGCCACTGTGCTATCTTGTCTCTCTAAAGTTGTACGCCACAATTTAATTTCCTCTGTAAATCCATAATTGTAACACTTACTGTTCCAGAATGTTGATAGAAGCCTTTATCAAGGTGCCACTGCCGCTTCCATAGTGTGTAGTATCTTTTGGTATTTGTGCATTTCTAACTAATACTGAAGTTGTTTTTCATAGCTGATGTCCAGGAATATTTTCACCCTGCCAGAAATAAGTATTGGTTTCTCCCCAACACAAAATTCTTCTTGTTAGTCAGTCAGTAACCTTTATTGGCATAAGTAACAACCACAACAAAAAAAGATCCATCACCCGGATGTAACAGAGCAAACAATATTAATCCTATAACATACTTCAATACCAAACACTAGATAGAATACACATTGTTAGCACCCCTGCTAACTGAGCAAGAGGCACTTTTTCCAAGTGGTGTTCCTCTTATATTTAGCAGGGGGAGAGTAATTGACCCTCTTCACCCCCGCACAGTGTCTTTTCTAGTGGCTGTTTCTGGTGGTCTGCCTTTTTTTTTAGATTGTGAGTCCTTTGGGACAGGGAGCCATTAAACTTTATTATTACTATTTGCCTGTTAACTGCTTTATGAACTTCATGTTGAAAAGTGGTATATAAGTACCTGTTGATTGATTGATTGATTGATTGATTGATTGATTGATTGTCAAAGAATTCCTAGCACAATGTAGTAAACGTTCTTGTGAACCACTGAAAGTAAGAACTGTGAAACCCTCTCCATAGCTTCAAATGGACAACCATTCAGGAAAAAAGCTTAACTTTGTTAGGTCTGAGAAGCCACCTCTTTTAGGTAAGAGAGGGTGCAGATAAACCAAACAGGCACTGGCATGGCGAGGACAGTAAAACATTATGTAGGAGATGTTTTCGGTAAACCCCTGATAATAGGGGCATCTTGTTACACCTCCCACTAGGGTCAGTCATAGACAGCAGATAAGATGCCATCTGGCCATAGTTGAGCAAGATAGAAAGATTCAGGGGAGAACAAACCCTAGTTGCCAATTCATTTAAGTTTGGGAACAAATCGTCTTCTTTACACTTTATGTAAAGTGTTGATTTAATCTGCCATTCTTTGTGGATCATAGCATAAGACTAGAAAAAATGTTGATTTTCTGAAATGTGGCTAGAACCACTATTAATCTCTACCGTGATTGGCCCAAACTTCTCCGTATTCTTACCAAAGGACTGTCTGGCCCAGGAAACTGTCTACTTCATTGAGAACTCTGGTTGGACAAATCCCTTGCACTTCTGAAAAGCATACTTCCCCTGAAATCAACCTTGTTTTATTTTGTAATCACTTTGAGGGCCCAATCCTAACCTGGAGTTAGGCCAACACAGTTAGTCCAGCAAAGTTTTGGCTGGCACAAGGGCCACTGTAAAGCGCGTTTGGACCACTCCCAGCGTCAGGGAGAATGGTGCATGTCTGTATGCTGGCCTCTCTGACTCCGAGAGTGGTCCAAACATACTGTATGGTGTCCCTTGCACCAGCCAAACTTTGCTGGCCTAAGTGTGCCGGCCTAACTCCAGGTTAGGATTGCACCCTGAGTGACCTACTGTTTGTCAAATTTGTCTTTGCACTGAATGGCATAGATTTCATTCAGGTCCTGCATGGGAGAAACAAAACAATCAAACTCAGTATGAATTGTTTCCAAATGAAACTCATTAAGTTCTCAGTGCCGCCTTGAGTGCCTTCAGGCAAAAAGGTGGGGTACAAATTCAATTAATAATAATAATAATAATAATAATAATAATAATAATAATAATAATA
>JAJKFI010019476.1:0-20717 GCA_029204185.1 Lerista edwardsae | reverse complement strand
CATCATCATCATCATCATCATCATCATCATCATCATCATCATCATCATCATCATAGTATTGGCTACCTCCCTTTCAGTGTTGCCCACATAGGAAATATAATAAGGTGATGCACGGGCTTTAAAACTGGTTGCCGTGATCCATGACCAACAGGGTCAGTGTTGCGTACATAGAAAGGTATCTTCTCATGAGTTAGACCTTTGGTCCATCTAATGCCCCAATCCTATTTTGCCCTACCACCTACCACCTTCGTAGCATTCCAGCAGAGATTGATACTTTATAGCATTGCAAAAAGTGATCCAGTAGTGCATGGAGCCGCATTTCCAGGCCACTGCCACAGATGGAGAGGACTCTGTACATAGTGGTGGCCAAGAGGAGCCCCACTGCCCTTGGTAACTCAGTGGGTGAGAGGTTTGGGGAGGACTGGGAGGGCAGGGGCATGTCAGAGGCAGGAGGACAGCACCCGGTGTGAGTGACTTGTGGCAGGTACTATTTCCTCCAGTGCCAGCCAACATGCCTCCTTTTGTCTTCTTAGACTTGCACTAGTTGAACAGCTGGTGCAAGTGGGAGGAGACCCATTGGTGGGCTTACAGAGGGGTACAGGAAAATGCATGCTGCATGCTATGGTGGTGGTAGAGTGATCAGGAAGTTTGGGAAGGGAAAAAAAATGATTTTCCCTTACCCCAATGGGTCTCCTCGATCCTGCACCAGCTCTTTAGCTAGCACAAGTCCGAGGCGACAAAGAGGGCAAGGCAGCGCACTCCAGAGGGGATAGCATCAGATGTAAGTCACCCACACTGGGTGCCACCCTCTCCCACCTGCATCATGCTCCCAACCTTCACCATGTTCTTCCCCCACCCCATAATGTCCCCATCATCAACTCATTGAAGCCGGCCAAGCTTCTGCTGGTCACTGTTGCATCAGGTGTGTCCGCTTCCCAGAAGTGTGTGACCATGCACGCTGTCACAAGGTATTCACAACATTGTAAAGCATGGTCTGCTGTTGGAACAATAGCTTTGGCAGTGGACCCAGGGGCATAAGCCCTGCTAACTGGGAAAGAGGCACTTTTTCAAGTGGTGTTCCTCTTATATTTAGCAGGGGGAGAGCAATTGTCCCTCTTCACCCCTGCGCAGTGTTTTTTTCTAGTGGCTGTTGCTGGTGGTGTTCTGCATTGTTTTTTAGATTGTGAGCCCTTTAGGGACAGGGAGCCATTTATTGTTATGATTTGCCTGTAAACCGTTTTGTGAACTTTTTGTTGAAAAGTGATATGTAAGTACTGTCGTTTGATTGACCCAGCCCATAGGATTGGGCTGAGAGTACAGTCCTAACCTGGAGTTAGGCCAGCACAAGGGCCACCGTAAAGCGTGTTTGGACCACTCTCGGAGTCAGGTAGGATGGCGCATGTCTGTGTGCTGGCCTTTCTGACTCCAAGAGTGGTCCAAAAATACTTTACGGTGTCCCTTGTGCCAGCCAAACTTGGCTTGCTTAACTATGCCGGCGTAACTTCAAGTTCGGATTGCACCCTGAAACATTCATTGAATCCTTGATATTTAAAATCATTGGATGCCTCATATTTGAAGAGAAGTGTTCAGTCTCTCTTTGGATGAAGCTCCCTATTTGCTGTGGAGCCCTCAGAGGTGTACCAAATCTGAGGATAAAACGGTGTTCCAGAAACCTGTGAATACATGGGCTTGGAAAGCAGGGTTCTTTCAATTGTCTAGTTCTTACCTCATTCTATTTGGACTTGCCTTTCAGATCTCACATTTAATCTTTAAATATTGGCTTCACAGCACTGATAATGCAGCCAAGCAAATGACCTGGAAGTTTGAGTCACATTTATTTTCTCCTTAAACGTTGGTAATATTTTTTCCATTGTGTGATCTTTATTAAAGGCTTTGTGTGCAGTTTCTTCTTCGTCGTCTTCGTATATTGCCTTCTCCCTAGGTGGCTAGCTGACATTCGTGCAGTCTGAACTTTGTCTATATATCAATTGTTATTTGATATAGTCAACATAGATTTTTGTCTCGGCTTTATTAAGTTGACTACTGCCTGGTTTAGATATGTGCACATTAATAAAAGAGTTTATATTGACATATTAAAATTTGTGGTTTGAATTTGTGGCCCTGAAGCTGAGCCTGCAGAGCAAATTAAAATGACTAGCTATTCTTGAAAACTGCAGTAAGATTCAGTAGGGATAGTGGGTATCTGATACAGGCTATCTGTCAAATATATCGTCTGGGTCTTTTAGCTCCTGTCAAAGAATCATATAAATTGATGAAGTTATTTGGCCTACCTCATTGGCATTTTTCTTAATTATGAGAACTCCTTCTCTGTTTCGTTTGCTTGCTGATTTAGATAATGAATACATATGAGCTTATTCTGTGACTGTGAATAGCTATAGCTCAGTGGTATCCTTTAGATACAGAAGATCCCAAGTTCTTGGGCATCTCCATGTGAGGGCACAATCCTAGTCTGGAGTTAGGCTGGCACAGTTAGGCCAGCAAAGTCTGGCCAGCACAAGGGACACCGTAAAGCACATTTGGACAACTCTCAGAGTCAGGGAGGATGGCGCACGTCTGTGTGCTGGCCTCCCTGACTCTGAGAGTGGTCCAAACATACATGATGTACTTAATGGTGTCCCTTGTGCCAGCCAAACTTTGCTGGCCTAGCCGTGCCAGCCTAACTCCAAGTTAGGATTGTGCCCTAAATCTGGGAAGATATCTGTCTGAAACCCTGGAGAGCAGCTCCAGCTATACACAACTGAACTTGATGGTGTACAATGGTCAACTTTGGTAAAGTTGAGCATAAAAGAGACTAGTAGCCCAATGCTATCCAGGCTGTGCACTGGTGGAACTTGCCAGCCCAGGATAGGATTAGGCTGTGAGGCTCCATTACAGTTGGTATTTCAACCTAGTCATCAAACAGTCACAACGACAATGTATTAAAAACACAAAACCTGCCAGTTGCTTGTACAGTACTTATGTAGTCCCCCAACTAACTTTCCAGCAACATAAGAACAATGCAGCTCTGAGGTAAGGGAACAAACATTCCCTTACCTTGAGGCTTACCCTTACCTTCATGACTACTACTACACTGCAGATTGCAGCACAGGCCCCATTGCCACAGCTAGGTCAGTGCTGGAAAGTTGGTTAGGATTGTATCTTCAGAGCGCAATCTTATACTGCATTGGACTGGCAAGGCCAACAGGCCTATGCCAAATCCAAGCACAGTATAGGACAGGCTAGAGTCTCCCAATGGCAAGGGCAATTTGCGCCCTTACTGTAGGGGAGGCTGCAGCCTCCCCAATGTGCTACTCGGATCTTCACCTGCTAAACAGCAGGCGCAGATCTGAGGAGAGTGCGCGGTCCGAATTGGGGCCGCACGGCCTCCCGATCGGGCTTAGGATTTGGCCTTATTGCCGAATCCCAAGCCCACCCACGTCCCTCCCCCAACCCCCCAACCCCCCGCCAATCCTATGTCCAGATGGACATGGAGCCTCCCTCATGCTGGCTGACTTCGGCCGACATGTGGGAGGCTTGGCGTGGGCGCAACAGGACCGGCGCTGCCTGCAGCGCCGGTCCCGTTGCTCGAGCACTGACACAGGAGTGCTGATTGGCGCCCCCATGTTGGTGCTACGTGTGTCGCGTGAATGCTATGACGTAGCGTCGACATGACGGGCGCACTAGGATTGCGCTGCCTGTGATGTACAAGCAACCTACCTCATACAATGAGTGAGATAACCACAGCGCTTTGTACTCTTAGGAGCTGTTGAAATGATAAATACTAATATAGAGCTCATGATAATTTTTACCCGGCTGTCAAGAAATAAGGAAAGGATTAAGTGTTGTTAAACATTATGATAGTGATATAAAACACACCAGGAAGCACAACCATTCTTCTTGATTTTCCTGCTTTCCTGTGTACTTCACCTCATAAATATGGGCATTTTGGAGCCCTACTAATGTAGCAGCAAGAATTATTCTCTTTGCTTTATTGTCATCCGGAAATTGGATTTTTTTGCCACTGATTTTGACAGTAATGGAGACAGCAGTAACCCCTACAGAACAACCAACACCAAATTGTAACTATAAATTCCTGGAAGATGAAATGAAAAAATACCTTATTCACACTAAGCCAGGAGAGTTGTAGAATGTTTGTCATTGTGGTACTGCAGAGATGTTCATAAATATGTTTCCAGCTCAATAGCTTCTATAAATCTACCACTTTTTATTATTTATCAAATTATATTTCATTGCCATGTTAATTTTAGTAGACTTTTCACACTGAACTTCTGGGAAAACTATTGCTTGGAAATGGGCAGTACTGTCATTCATTAATTTCCAGTCAGGAGTGAGGTGTCCAGGTTACACAATGCAAATGTTTGTGAGGAAGTGTTTTTTCTGCCCATTGAGGCTAAATTTTGAATGAAAGCGCTTGCTTGATTAGATTTCAATGGAAAACTTTAAGAAGAGCTTAACTTTCCCTTTGCTCTGGGAGCATTAATATTACTAGCTTATAAATAAGAAACAGGCACTTACAATTGCTGTAGATTTCTCCCCCCAAGTTACTTACAAACTTTTATTTACTAGTTTGTCAGCCAAAGTGCATTTTAATACAGATCTAATTTTTAAAAGTTTGGTTCTTGGCAGTATCCAGTATCTACCTCTGCAGACACAGTTGAGGCTTTTAAATAATAAAATGCAGCTGAAATATTTATTAGAAGACATGGATGGCAGTTTGCGGTATAGTGTCGGTCTGTGCTCCTGAAAATCTTCCCAGCAGTGCATTTAGTCATGCTTACATAGGTGTTGAGCTGCAAACAACATTTTGCTTGCTTAAGCCTTAATACTTCATATCCTGATTTGGGAGTAAGCCCTATTGAGCTCAACTGGGTGGAATCACAAGCAAATGTGTTTTAAGATTATATCCAGATGTTAAGTGTACTTAACGAGGAAGTGGGTTCCATTCAGCTCAATGAGCCTTATTTCCAAGTAAGCATGACATAACATAGAATCCAGCGTCACGCTTGTACTATCAAGCATGGGAATCTACCCCATGCTCTGGCGTTTCAAAGGAACCGCATGGTACACAGGCCAGGAACCTCGATTGAATGCAGCTGATTTTGTAAAGCGTGGAAATTGAAAGTTATGTTTATGAGCAATAGTTTGATGACTTGGTGTCAAGTGTGGCCAATGTATGCACACATCTTTTTTCATCTGTTTCCAGAGTTTCTCTTCAGACCAATTGTGGTATTGTTCGTTTTCTTTTCACATTTTAAAGGAAAGAAAAAAGAAAGAAACACCAATGTACCTTCTGACACTGTTGTTGATAACAGTAAACATAAGCCTTTCCCCCACTGTCTGGAAGAACATACAATGAAGCTTTAAAAGAAGGGGAAGTTGCCCCACCTCCCAGCCTATACATGTTCATTCTTCCTTTCTGAACAAAGGTTATGCATATACCAGTTGCATACGAGTTGCATAATCTATGAATGGGGCACCTACACTTTTCAGGGATGGAGGCGCGAAGCAGGGGAAGCAAGTTCAATCCTGCTTCCCTTCTGTGGATCCAGGATATGTACATCCAAACAGGGGCGTAGTTAATGAAAGTGTAGCCCAGTGCAGAGGGCAAAATGTTGTCCCGGAAATGACATCACAGTAGAAAGTGACATCACAATAGGAAGTGACATCAGGGTTTTTAAAGGGTTCTTGGCCATAACTTTTGACAGAACAAAGGTATTGTACTCCAGTTTGTTTCACTGCATTTTGCATGAAATTCTGCATTGAACAATATATAAAGACAGTATTCTTATAAACTGCATTTTAACAAACCACAATTTTTACATATTTCCATTTTCTGATTTTTTTTGGCCATAACCTTTGCTAGAATAAACACACTGGTTTATTTCATTGCATTCTGCATTAAATTACAATGATGTATAACACGATGGCATTATTTTTACTTACCAACTTCATGATTTTGGCCACTAGTATCAAGCTCAGCATGTTGCCCCCCCCTAAAGCTTATTGCCTGGTGCAATTGCACCCCCTTGCATTTCTTTAGCTACGCCCCTGTATCCAAACCAAACTCTGATCTCTTTGAGCATGGTCATTTTTCCCCTCTCGTTCCTCATTACTGTCTCTTTCACTTCCATTTGCTTCAGTTTTCATATCTTTTGTTAGCTCTGCACATACATTTCTGTTTTTTTTCATTGTTTCTTCAGATACACTTGCAGTAGTTTGTTCTCTTTTCTCTTGACATCTCTTGTAATGTAATTTTTTCTGTCTGTCTCCTTATCCTGATAAAGTAGGGGAGCATCTTTTATTTTATCCATTAGTCTCTTATACCCACTTCCAGACTGTCTCGTAAAGAAGATTTTACTAAGGGCACAATCCTAACCCATTTTCCAGCACTGATATAGCTCTGCCAATGGGGCATGTGCTACATTCTGCAGTGGAATAGTAGTGGAGTAGAGAGCCTCCTCAAGGTAAGGGAATGTTTGTTCCCTTACTTCAGAGCTGCACTAGAGTTGTTAGAGTTGGTTAGAGTTGAAGATGGGACAGATTGCAATGTAAATCTTCCTTTCCGGGCTCTCTTGCTTCTTTCCCTGACACCACCATCTGACCTATTCTAGTTGGGCTTCTAGCAGAAAAGCAAAAGAGTAACAATTGAATATATGGCATTCAGAACACATGCATATCTTTCGCATTCATTTCTTTACCAGTAACAAGTGCAACTATTTTTCTTTCATTCCTAAATGAATTCATATGCTTAGGACACATAGTACCCCATGGGCACAGGCATCCCCTTTAGTGTCTGGGACACTGTGTATGCATCTGAGTGTGAATTTGCATTGCAGTAAATGTGTAGTAAATGTAGTAGTGGCTTGAGCATGTTCTGTCACCTATGTTTGTTCCGGAAGGGGGGGTGTTGGTTGGTGCCTGGGGGCACACCTCCAGGTTGCACTCCTACCTGCAGGTATCGCCATCCCTTGTCCACTGCCTCCCCAGGGTCATTCTGAGGGCCAGGGAGGCTAAAAACTTCCAGAAGTGTTTATTTTTAGCTGTTCATTGCCTTACAGCCTTCAAAAGGCCTTCTGGAGGCTGAAAATGATCACTTCTAGTTTTGGTGCAATTTCCCCGGCTCTCAGAAGATCCTCCGGGAGTTGCCCTCCTCCCCTTCCATTGCTACTTTTAAAAAACGTAGCTATGGAGGTGTGACCAGAGGGTGGCATGGGGCAATTTTGCTGCCCCTCCCTGCCTGGCACCCTGGGGCATTTGCCCCCTTGACCCCCCGAGGTACACCACTGTGTTTGAGGATATAAGTATGACTTCCTTTCCAACAATGAATGGTTGTTTTTGTTAATTAAATGGTGAGTTATCTCGAATTTGCAAGGAATAACTCTCTTCTTTCAGGATCCTTTTAAAAGATGCCTTTGATGAAGCTTGTGGGTTGTGTATTACATTATAAAGGTAAATGTATACATTCAAATTTGAGATAATTGATTGACTTGTTATACAGTGTAGTCTTAGAATGAGATTGTGTTTCTGTAGGGACTAAGAACAGTTAATCCACTTCCCAACAGCAGCATGTGGTGAGGGTGTGGCAGATGAAGCAACACTGCCCTATTGGAGTTCTTTGAAAAGTGCTGCTACTGCTGTGATCACGCAAAACACAACCCACAAGCTTTGAGCAGCTTAAGCCCATGTGTTGTAAGTCAGCCGCTTCAGTAGCAGTGGACGGACTTTTCAAAGAACTATGGTAGGGCAATTCTGCCCCACCTGCCACATCCAGACTGCAAGTCCCTGCTTCCCAATAATTGCCTTAGGAGGTGGCCTGCAAATGTAATAGCGACAATAGAAGAGAAGATTATCTGTTGTCAGTGGAAGCTCACTACACTCTGCTCCATAAATTGTTAACAGAGCCATTTTTTTTTTTACTTTACTAAAGGGCGAGCCAACCATTGGTCTGCAATCATTGGTGGATCTCACTCAAAGAACTACGTACTTTGGGAATATGGAGGATATGCAAGTGAAGGAGTTAAGCAGGTTGCAGAGCTGGGATCACCAGTAAAAATGGAAGAAGAAATTCGGCAACAGGTAATTGTAACTTAAACCAATCAATGAAGCAGGCAAATGGCTGTGACGTGTCAGAAATACACCTGCCAAGAGCTGAAAATTTGTAATGAGGCAGATATGGAAATTCTTGCTAATCTCAAGGTAGCTTCTACTAAACAAAAGCTATTACAGTTTTCCTGGATAATGATTTTTAGATTTAGTGCTATTATTGAATACTCAATAAAGCCCTTGTTCTGATTCATTCTCTTCTTAATGAAACATTGAACCGTAGATCTCATTTGTAGTTTTGACTTGGGATTCTTTTTATATTACATCCTTACCATGCATTGTTCTCATATCAATGAAAACTTAATGTGTAAATCAGGGGTGATTTGGGGGTCCAGGGGAAATTTGTACCTGTGTCTAGGGTAAAAAAAGGGGGGGCCTAGGACCCAAAGAGGGGGCCCCCAGAAATTTCCTGGGATTTTCTGATTTCACACAGACTTGCTGGGAATGCGACCGGATACATGATGGTGGCTTCTGCCACAAACCATTTGTACCATGCCAAGGAGTACATACATGACACTCCTTAACACAGTGTTAAATGTAGGAGGAAACTGGCCTGCTAGAGTAGCTCTTGGCTTGTGGATCTGCTTACCATGAAGGAGCCTATAGCTGCCGAACTATAGCCGTAGCAGAAGTAAGTTTTGGTACACACAGAACACTTTCCATTCCAGTGCGAGCCTAACTATGATGATGCTAATTTTCTGCAATGATTTTCTACATTGAAAAGATGCTAGAGAGACTTAGGAGTACGTTTGGTTTCATGTATTGCTGTATCTAACTGCTGATGCCACGTGGGCAGGTAAACCTGGGTTTCATATCCAGAAGCCCAGTAGACCTGGGCTTCAAATGCTTTTCCAGGATGCTGTCACCATCCTCCCTTCACACTGTTTTGCTCCCTCCCCACTCCCATTCTGCCTGCCCCTGTTGCCACCCTCCCCTTGCTCCATTCAGGCCCCTCCCCAAATAATTTTGGGGAGCCCCTCCATTTTACCCCTTGATAAAAACTCCTCTCGGATGCCCTGGTGTAAATTATCTGCAATATCTGCAAAATACACAGTTGGCAATCAGTGCATCACGTATGTCAGTGGCAGACCTGGAGGGGGCAAATGGGTCAAATGCCCCGGATGCAAGGAACGGGGGGGGGGGGGGGCGGCGGCAGCGCACTGCTTCCCCCTCCCGTTACAGATCCCCCATCCACTTGCCCACAAGCTGGCAGCAAATGCTGGCTCTGTTTGGCTTTTAAGGAGTGGGGGGAGCATGCAGGCAACTGCCACCCGCCTCCTCTTCACTCTTTATAGCCAAATAGAGCAGGTTTGCTGCCGGCTCCATTCAGTTTTTGGGCAGTGGGCAAATAGCCCACCTTGCCTCCTGAAAACTGAACGGAGTCGGCAGTAGCTGTAGGCACCATTCGGCTGACTGGTGGGCCGACCGGCAGGCTGCAGAGATCTGCTGGTCGCCTGCTCGCCTGCTATGCCCTCCTTCAGAGGGCAGGGGGCTGCTTGGAACGGCATGCAGTAGCTCCAGGGAGCCACTCTGCGCAACTCTGAGCAGCGTCCAGCTCCTCCTCTTGGAGGGGACGGGCACCGCTTTCAGCTCTAATGGAGCTGCATTGCGCTGCTATGGGCTGCTTCCTCCTTTCCCCCCTTTTTAAAGGGGAAATAGATGGGTCAGCCTATAGCCTTGCCGATGCAGGGAGTAATTGCGGTGACGTGATGATGTCACCGCAGTTACTTCCGGCTAGGGGGGACCAGTTGGGGGTTGCCCCTAGGCAGGCGAGAACCCAGCGCCACAAATGGTATATGTTGCTGTACTTTGGAGTGTTCCAGTCTGCAGAGGGATCAGAGCTGTTGTAGAAATAAAAGCTGTTGTGGCTCCACAGGGGCCCACTGGCAATCAGGTGGCCTATGTGGAGGTAAGGAAACCATGTTTTTACTTTCTCTCCCAGGCCAGCTGGTCACCCTCCTCACCACAGCACGTAGTGTGTGCTCCGTCAGCAGTGCTGCGTGCTGGCGAGAGATAGGATTGGGTCGTGAATCGCACTGACATTGTACTGAACGTCTGGGTACCTCTACTGCGCCTTCATTTTGCTTCTGCTTGTTTTGTACCGTTATGTGTTTTATTTTTTTATTGCGGTTTTTATTGCAAGCAACTCTGGGAGGTCTCCTGGAGGGCAGCTTGGAAATCTTTTCAATAAATAATATCCCCTAAAAACATGAAGATTCCCGCCATCTGTCAAGACATCTATGTTCACAGTGGCGTTATTTGGCATGCTGTGATGGGGTTAAAGTGAGATATCAAGAAAAATGGTTTACAAAAATGAAAATAAAGTGTCAGCACTGTGACAGGGAAGAACAGAGAGATACATATGGCCATTGAAGTCAATGTCTGACCCTGAGGGCTAAATTCTCATATTTGATATGCATACGTGGGTCTTGTTATCTTCCAGAAGAGTTCTGCCTGTGACTCAAGCAGCCGCAATGTGTGCCCAGGAGTATTCCCTCCAGCGCTACTAAGGTTTTGTGCTAAATGTGTCCTGAACTAATACTTCCAGGCATGAATATAAATGGGGAATCGTTTTCATATATCAAATGTGAAATGAATGAGTAATTGCATTCTCCTGGGCTCACTCACCCCAGTATGCTTGGCTAAGCAAGAAAACTGTGCAGGGCCAGAAGGTAAAGTTTGGCCATGAGACCAAACATTGGACCCTGTGTTTCCAATGTGATTTCTTTCATTTCCCAGAGGGGCATAATGGGTGCTGGCTGAACACAGACAACAACACAGAAGATACGTGGCTGCTGCCAAAACCAGTTAGCCTCCCCTTCTCTGTCTCCTGGCATTATCCAGCAATACAAAATGTGTGATGTGATGATGATAATGATAATGATGATGTCATTTTCAATGTTTTCCTGCTTGCGCCGACTGTCATATTTTGTACGGTTAGATTTTTCTGGGGTAGTTGTGCATTCCCCATAATTCTCCCCATAATTCTCCCCATAATTTAGTACCCAATTTAGAACATACAGTTTACATTTGGCATTGTATAGGATGCAGAGACTGTCTCCAAAGGGAAAGATAGATGCAACATTATTTTGAGTGGCCACCCTACATAATTCCCCAATTCCCTGTTTTCGACAGCTAGGGCAGGTGCTATAATTACTTCCTTTTGGCAAAAAGTCCCACAGATTTATTGCACACTAGGTAGAGAAATATTTCCTTTTATCTGTTGGTTCAAGGTTAATGCCTTGTAGGATTAATAAAATAATGCATTAACTGGTGTAGCTAATGAAAGTGTAGCCTGGTGCAGAGGGCAAAATGATGCCCTGGAAGTGACATCACAATAGGAAGTGACATCATATTTCATTTACTGTATTTCATTTACTTTTGTATTTCGTAACTTCTGATAGAATGAAGATATTGCATTTCGATTTGTTTCATTGCATTGTGCATTAAATTCTGCATTGAATGGTACATAACATGATGGTATTATTAATATATACCAAGGTTTTCACAATTTTGGCCACTAGTGTCAGGCTCAGCTTGTTGCCCCCCTAAAGCTTGTTGCTCGGTGCAATTGCACCCCCTGCTCTTCTTTAGCTACGCCCCTGAATGCATGACTGCTTTACCGTTTGATTGTGACAGCTATTGACTTCCGCACCAGTCAATTTTAGCAGCTTTGCCCTGGTTTTGGTGTTGTACAAAGGGGAAAAGAACTTCACCCATCCCGCATATAATTCTATTTTTTTTTCAGTCATGTCCTCCCCTCCCCCCCCCCCCGGTACCTTCTTTCTAGACTGAAGAGTTCCGCCACTGCAGCTGTTCCTCATAAGGGAGGTGCCCCAGTCCACTAATCATTTTGCTCACTATCTTCTGCACCTTTTCCAGTTCCACTATTTCCTTTTTGATATGCAACACAACCAGAACTAGACATACTTCTCCTACTTCAGATGTGACCTACCATTGATTTGTACAATGGCATAATATTGACCTTTTTATTCTCAATTTCAAACATTTAACATGCCAAGATTAAATGCTGTACTGGCAAATAGCAGCCCTATGTTTGCCCATCTATTCAAGTGTCAGATGGTTTGTTAGGGTTTTTTTTAATTTCTTCAAGAGGTACGCATGCGTAATTATTGTCGTCGTCATCATCATCATTGTTGCTTTTTGTTCATCATAGTGAAAACATTTAAAAAAAACTGCAGGGAAAATAAACAAAAGGTTTTAATAATGTCATAGGCACAAACCAAGTGGTGATACCATCATAACTATAATGCAGATTCCTCTCAAAGGAATAGCTGTGTTTACCCTGTAGCACAGTGTTCTGCAAACTGTGGAACAGGACCCAACTAGTGGGTTGCAACTTGATGTTAGGTGGATTGTAGAAAGCTGGGAGCAGCCATCATGGAAGCGGCATACGTTCCTCTTGCTATATTCCTTTTGTGAGTGTTAACAGTTTGAAATTTCAAGTGAGTGTTTTTTTTTAAAAAAAAAACACACACCACACAATTGGTTTTAGTTCTGTGCTTTTATATAATATTTTGTCCTAATCTTGCTTCCTATCAAGGATGTTTCATGGTTATGCAATTGATGAAGTCCAAGAATGGCAGATGGCCTTCCAGGAGAGTCATTTTATTATGTCACAAGGAAGCTACTTCCTGCTTGATGATGTCACTTCTGGCTATGAAATCACTTCCAGGTTAATGACATCACCTCTGGTGGTCACACAAGTGCCCTTCTAAAAAAGTGGGTCCTGGTCTAAAAAGTTTGAGAACCACGGCTGTGGTGCTTAAAAGGCTAACAAATGTAATCAATGTCAAAGGAGGAAAATTGTCAGATAAGATAATGCTATAAACCTGCAGAACTTGATTTTTCAGATCTAACTCTAAGACTGGGAAAAAAATGTAAACATGCTGTCAGGCAGTGAAGGTGCTATCAAAGCATCTACATCTTCTAAAACGTTACATCTGTTTTTGGCCTGATTTAGGATAGATTCAGATCAACGTCTGAGGCAATGAAGCAGCCATGAGGTGTACTGTTTTTGTTGTTGTTGTTGGCATTGTGTCTTTGGGGCACTTCTTCCATTCCAGTGATGAGATTACAGATCCTGTGAATTCCTGGATGTATCTAAAATGTGGAATGAGCAGGAGATAGCAATGAAATGTGATCTCACAGTTGATGGTGAAATGCCAAACGATTTAAACAAATCTGCACCAAACCAGTGTTGATTAGTTATATTTCTAAGTTGACCCCATTTCTCTCACATTTTGTAAAATACATAAATTGCTAGATGCTTGCTTAACTGCACCCCCCCCCGCAATGCCAGGTACTTAGAATTCAATCAAACCTGCTCCGTTGCTTTTGATAACACGCAACCTTACCTCACAGACTCTGTACCAACTCAAGAGATGTAGCATTATCTTCTATTTACATGTTTAAAATTTTTGCTTTGAACTTCCTGGGCTGAAGAAAAAGCCTGGGAACTGAAAAGGTCACATGCAGCTCTTTGGCGTTCACTTACGTATTTCAAATTCTATTCACGTTTTTAAAAAATAGACCCACAGCCCAGTACTATTGCAGATTGGGTGGTTGTACAAAGGCATTTGGAATAGAGGTCTGTGCTTCTAAAATGGCTGCTGACAGAGTGTACAGCCCTTCGTTGGCGGCCATTTTCCAAGCACTGCTGCAGGAAGCGGCATTCCTCCATTGCTGCTGATGGATCCTGCTGCACCTACTGGAGAAAGTAAGGCAGCAGCAGGATGGGGTTGGGTGGTGAAAGGGGTGAACCTGGACAAGGAGGAGGGAGGAATGGAGAGCAGGAAGATGGCGGGAGGTGGTGGATCCAGCAGCAATGGTGCACAGCGGATTTTATCCCCACTTTTGCAAGACTTCTCACCCACTTTGACTAATTGGACTTACACTAGGTACAATGCTGTCCAGGGGCGTGGCTGAAGAAGTGCAGGGGGGGGGGGTGCAATTGCACCAGGCAACAAGCTTTAGGAGGGCAATAAGCTGAACTTGACACTAGTGGCCAAAATTGTGAACGCCTTGGTATGTATGAATAATACCATCATGTTATATATCATTGTCAAGTTAATTTAATGCAGAATGCAGTGAAACAAACCATGCTGGAATATCTGTATTCTATCAAAAGATAAAGCCAAAAACAAAAATACAATTGTCATGTAAAAATCACAGTTTGTTAAAATCACAGTTTTTAGGAATAATATTGTCATGTTATATATCATTCAATGTGGAATTTCATACAGAATGCAATGAAACAAACCATGGTATACTATCTTCATCTATCAAACATTATGGCAAAAAAAAAACAGGAAACAAAAATACAACTGTGATGTCACTTCCTATTGTGATGTCACTTCCTATTGTGACAACACTTCCGGTGCATCATTTTGCCCTCTGCACCAGGCTACACTTTCATTAGCTATGCCACTAATTCTGGCACTTAACCAAGGACACCTGTTTCAGCAGAGAGGTCAGGGAAAATAATTTCCTCACTGAATACAGCCTGCCCATTTTTGGCATGGCTGTACCAGTGGGGTAGGTGGGGAAAGGGATAGGATTGGGCTCTGAAGGATTGTGCTGGGCCTTAGGATATCTTGTGCAGATGCTGGCCCTAGCAGCCGCCACAAAAGTAAGGGTTTGGTTTTTTTAATAATACAGCTCATGTCATGTTTAAACTGGGCCTGTGGTAGGTGAGGCAGACATAACACCATTAGCGAAGTATGTGCCATACATACTCATACAGTATGAGTATGAGCTCATACAGCTCATACAGCCAGCGCATACAGTGAGCTTGCTGGATAAATAAAATAAGAATTTGAACCTTGGGGGCCTCATAGTCAAAGACTATGGGGGCCTCATTGATAAGAATGTGTAAGAAAAAAACAAAGCAGTGTTGAATCTAGAACAGGGAAGTTCTGTGACACAGGAGAACTGAAAAAAACTGAAAGGTTTTGAGGTGCTTTCAATGCATGTTGATTTCCCATGATACTTTTGACATTCACAATGTACATTGCTGCTGGGTCAGAAAAAACAAATGTCCATCTCTGTGTTAAAAATGAGACTGTGTGCATGGTAATTAGAAACTGAAACTGCTTTGGGGAGAGTATTTGTGTGTTTTGCACTGGGATGTAATTTATGGCTATCAGATTGCCTTGTTTATATTTGAACTTGCTATGATTTTACTTTTGGGGGTGAAAAGCCTTGACCCTGACTAATAGGACTGCTTGCTATTGGTTAAAGGTTAATGCCGTGTAAGATTAATAAAATAATTCATTAGTGCTTCACCCTTTGATTGTGGTAGCTATTGATTGCTATATTCACTTGCATTCAATCCGATACCTGACTTGAGTAAGCCTACTTCTGGCAATTAGTATTCTGTGCATTGCATTGCTTGTAAACAACTCTCCTAGTAACCTTTGGATGTAATGGACTTTTTCTTAAAACTCTAGGACAGTAACAGATTATGGTGGGATTTTTAAACGCTTGATGTAGTGACATCCTCACTAGTAACCTTACGAGGTTGGATTGCATCCTCCAGTGCGTCCATATTTATGAATAGTCACACTTTTCCAGTATAATTACACTAAAGGTCTGTGCACAGTAGACCATTTTTAATGTCCCGCATATGGTGGTTTTTACCAAGAGCTTGTTTCAACATCTCTCTCATTAACACAGCTCGCTTTTGGAATGGTCTCATGAGCACACACAGCGCAACAAGCTGAACCGATGATTCTCAGAGCCATCCTGCTGCTAACTGGGCAAGTTCTCCCCTGTTCCCTGCTAACTGCTCTCCCATTCTCCCCTGCTAACTGGGCAAGAGGCACTTTTTCAAGTGATGTTCCTCTTATATTTAGCAGGGGGAGAGTAATTATCCCTCTTCATCCCTGCACAATGTCTTTCTAGTGGCTGTTGCAGGTGGCTTGCCTTTTTTTGAGATTGTGAGCCCTTTTGGGACAGGGAGCTATTTAACTTTATTATTACTATTTGCCTGTAAACCGCTTTGTGAACTTCATGTTGAAAAGCGGTGTATAAGTACCTGTTTGTTGGTTGGTTGGTTGGTTGGTTGATTGGTTGGTTGGTCCTGTCAGATCAATCAAGAGAGAGGGTAAAACAATCGTAGACTGTTGCATATGATAGTTGCCACACACTACTATTTTATGACTCAGGGCACAATCCTAACCTGAAGTTAGGCCAGCACAGTTAGGCCAGCAAAATTTGACTGGCACAAGAGCCACCATAAAGCACATTTGGATCACTTTCAGAGTCAGGGAGGATGGTGCACATCTGTGTGTTGGCCTCTCCGACTCCAAGAGTGGTCCAAACATACCTTGTGCCATCCAAACTCTGCTGGCCTAACTGTGCTGGCCTAGCTTCAGGTTAGGATTGTGCTCTCAGTGTTGTGCCAAATTCCCTCCACAATCATATGCCCACAGTAGGCTAATTAGCTTCCCTTCTATACTCAGAAACCACCCTAATCTTACACAAGGCACCAATAAAGCCCCCACCACCCAGGCAAAATGCAGTCAGTTTGCCTTCTCAGCCACAAAGGTCCTCCTTCCTCATCCAGTCAGTGGCTCCAGGAATGAGGCAGCCACACAATAATTCCCCCCAGTCTCCAATAGCAACCTTAGTTCCAACCATAATCACAGTCCCATCAGCCTCAAATATCCCTCATCCAATCCATTAGTCAGTTAAATAATCCGTCCGTCACAATCAGTCACACTTTCCAAAGTCCTTCCTGCCACAACCCTTTTCCACCTCTCTATGCCCACACCTGCCTGACAATCAAGCGTCCTCCTTTATTCCCCAGGTCCTATCATCCAAGTACATCTTGGACTACATCCAAGTAGTCTGCAGGCAAAGGCTCTGGGGTTAACCCTGTAATTCCTGGCTGACATAGACAAGGGACCACTGCTGATACCATTCAGGGTAATCTTTTGCAATTTCCATTACAAACAGTAGTCCACAATGTCCACAATCCATTGTGGCTTCACTAAGAGCGCAATCCTACACTGGAGTTAGGCCGGCATAAAATAAGCCAGCAAAGTTTGGCCAGTGCAAGGGCCACCATAAAGCATGTTTGTACTACTTTTGGAGTCAGAAAGGATGGCTCATGTCTGTGTGCTGGCTTCTCTGACTCCAAGAGTGGTCCAAACATACTTTACAATGTCCCTTGTGCTGGCCAATCTTTTCTGGCTTAGTTTATGCTGGCCTAACTCAGTTTAGGATTGCGCCCTGAGTGTCTGCAGAATGAAAGGGATGCATGTGCCATCATCATACATTAAGATCTACGTGCGGTTTCTTTGCTTTTTTTCTGATATGAAAACAAGCTATTCAGAAAAGTTTGAAGCTGCCTAAGGCATGTTGTTGTTATTGTACATTTTAGGAGTCTAAAATTAGACACATCGGATTCTAAAGAAGCCAACATGTCAGAACAGTGGGAAGTGATGGTGCATTTCAAAATTCTCTTTCACCGTGAAAATCAGTATTCTCTCAAAATGCTCGCTCTGTTTTTGACTAGCATTCTCAGGGTAACAGGTGCAACGCTGACATTTGTTGAACTTCCATTGGTTCGCCTTGAGGAACTTTGTTGATTACGGAATGAGCTATATTTGCAAAACTGAGCACAGTATTGTTGCAAAGAACGGGAAGGAACTGAAATCCAGCTGTAACTAAACGATGGCCAAATGTTTTAAAATTAGAAACTTCTCATATGCATAACTCTGTGTTTGCCAAAATCTGTCCTTGTTCCTTAGTTATTTGGGAGGCATCAAGGTAATGTGGTGAACTAAGAGCCCAATCCTATGCATGTCGCCCAAATAGGTGATGCACCTCCTGCACTGGTGCTGTTTTAAAGGAGTAAGCACCAGTCGCGAAAGGCACTCTAACAGGATGTCATTTGGCACACTGCTGGCAGCTCTGGCGGGAAGGCTTGAGCCTTCCTGTCTACTTCAGTGCTTTCCCCACCACTCGCTGGAGCAGGTAAGTTAGCGGGAGAGGTAGGAAAGGTGATGAGAGGGAAGAACAGGGCAAGGAAAGGCAAAGGGGGGCAGGGAGTGTGTGGAGATGGCACAGGGTATAGGCAAATCCCAGGAAGGGGAGGGATTGGTGGTGTGCATGCCACTGATGTCCTACCCCCTCTTTCAGCCCTGACCCAGCAGTGCAGATCTACTCAGACCTGTGCAAGCTGTTTATCTAGTGCTGTTCCTAGTAGACCTCACATGCCATGGAGGCATATTCCCAAATAAGGGAACAAATGGCCTCCCCATGTAGTCCGTTATCCACAGAATTTGGTACACTGTACTTGCTGTCAGGGATGTGCTGGAGCCACCACAGGGAATCTCAAGTCGAGTTCCGAGTCTCTGCCCCTCTTGATTCAAGTTGTGCACGAGTCATAGTGTGTGCCTGTGGCGACTCACCCCCAAAACTCCCAGGTCATTTTGACTTGAGTCAGAGTCTTTTGTGAAGTAAGCTGTGGCGCAGGTTCAAGAAGGTTAGATTGACTGGAGTTGGCATCCCTGTTGAATTGATAGGAATCGAGTGAAGCCAGGGGGCGGGCTTAGTGGCCATGTTTGTGTGCCCCAAACAATCTTTATTCCAAGCATTTTAGATTGCTTTTCGCGTGATGTTTAGCACTTAATAATTTACTCCTGAAGTAAAAACTTACCAAAATAACAACGTGTGATCGTGTAGAAACATGATTGGTAACCTAATTATGAGTTAATGTGCAATTCCAAGGTTTAATTCCGCGTAATTATATTACTGAACACACCGGACGAAATGCCACTTGCTGTCTATTTAAACTTGGATTGCACTGTTTTGACAGACTTATTTTTTGAAATCTACACAAGCAGAAATAACGTGTGAACGGGAAGGAAAGAAAAAAAGATGAGGGTGGGCAAAAATCAGATAAATATATAGGAAAATTACATTAAAATCTCTTCATGACACAAGTAGTTGTCAATATGAGAGTAATTCTTTTTCACTTCTAGACTGTTAAGAGTATTTTTTTAAAACTTCTACACTCACCCCCCCCCCATAAAACAAATTCTGTTAATGTTCAGAATTTTGAAAATATTATAGTAGAAAATGGAAGGCGGGAAAAACGTGTAAACGGGAAGGGGGGAAAAAGGAGGGGGGAAATATTACATACCAATGTAATGTGAATACATGAACCTTTCCGTGGAAATTAAATCCCATTTTTCGTAAAGCGATTCGCACACCCATATGCAGAACACGCAGGCATGATTTAAAAAGTTGATATTAACTTTTACACACGAGCAGAAAGATTTTTATTCGTGAATTTGCGGCAATCCTCATTGGCGGGAAAGATCTGAGTCAGCCATATTTGTGTGCCCCGGAAGCTTCAAGAAAATGACGACATGCTGACTCCAGTCAATCTAACCTTTTTGCGCAGGTTAGGTCAGTGATGGTGAACCTATGATGTGTGTCAAAGGTGACACACCACAACATTTGGGGTGGCCCACCAGAGTTCACCAACTCCTGACAAAAACTGAGTTTATTTATTTTTGTAATTCTTTGATGTTTCTTTTTATAATGCATTGCATCTGCTGGTGTGTCAACCCCTCCTCCCAAATAAAACAGAAACAATTCTTAATATTCATTCATGTAAATAAAAACATACATAAATGAATATTAAGAATTCTTTCTGTTTTGTTTGGGAGGTGGGGTTGACACACCAGCAGAGTCAGATTAAGCATTTTCCCATGTTCTGATACGCAGAGCCCAAAAGGTTTGCCATCACTGGGTTAGTGATGGTCTACTCCAAAGAAAAATCTACCATTGCATTGGTTTAAACAAAAGCCGTGCTGTTGTTATTCGAGTGAGTGTAGCAGTGCGGTGAGTGCATAGGAACCCCAGCAATGGAACACCCGTTCACACCACAACTCCTGAGTATTCCGCCTTCAGAAAGAGCGCCAGGCATGCCAGGGCACAGATCAAGCGGGACTGAGCTCGGCAAGGCTGGAGAGGGTGGGGGCGGACTACATGAGAGCGGAGACAGAAGCAGCAAGTGGGAAGAGGGTCGAGTGCAGCAGCTGGGAGGCCTACGAGCACCACCCAATCCTGAGCAGCTCTACTCAGAAGTAGTCCCATGGTGGCCAGTCATTCAATGAGCCCAGCAGAAGCATGAGTTTCTTTTTGATCGCTACGAACCACTTCCCCCCGGCTTTCCCGCCTCCTCCTTTTTCCCCCTCCATGGGCTTCTCCAGCCACTCCTAAGGCAAGAACCGCATCCCCATCCCTTGGGCTTCTCCTTCTCCCCTCCCTTGTCTAGGAAGGAGAGAAAAAAAGCAGACCACCCATCCTTCATCCAATAGTCATGAGTTCCTGTAGACATGGACAAGAGAGCCCACTCTAACCCTAACCCTAACCCTTCCCCGCCTCCTGCTCAATGCAAAACAAAACCATTAACCCTTCCCTGCCTCCTGGCTGGAACTTCCCAGCTGCTCACCTGGTCTGAGTGATGGCCCCACAAGGTCTTTAACTTGCCAAAGGAAGGAAGGAAGGAAGGAAGGAAGGAAGGAAGGAAGGAAGGAAGGAAGGAAGGA
>JAJKFI010019475.1:0-23178 GCA_029204185.1 Lerista edwardsae | reverse complement strand
GGAAGGAAGGAAGGAAGGAAGGAAGGAAGGAAGGAAGGAAGGAAGGAGGGCGGGCGGGCGGGCGGGCGGGCGGGCGGGCGGGCGGGCGGGCGGACTCGGGTTTTGCAGATTCATGACTCATTTCAGAGACGGTGGACGAACATGCCCTTGCCCCTTGGAGGCTCCAGCCTGCTCCCAACCACTGGCTTGCCTGTTCCAGCACAGTTTAGGATTGCACCCTGACTTGAGTTCCCATCCCTGCTTGCTATGAGCACTGTGAAGGAAAGGTAGGATATAAAACTTCAAATAAATGTTATAGTTCAGAGTCATTTCCTATATTTTAATCAGCTTTTAATCCATGGATGTATATTTGTGGCTCAAGTGAGGGCACAATCCTAAACTGTGCTGGAACAGGGAAACTGTAAAGTGCATTTGGACCACTCTCAGAGTCAGTGAGGATGGCACATGTCCAAACATACTTTATGGTGTCCCTTATTCCTGCAAAACTTTGCTGGCCTAACTGTGCCAGCCTAACTCCAGTTTAGGATTGTGCTCTGAAACATGGCTGGCTGCCTGCCTTATACAGAATCTTGCCATTGATCTATTAGTATTTTTGTCTCTGACTGGCATCAGCTCTTCAGTGTGTCAGGCAAGAGTATTTTTTCCTCACTCCTACCTGGAAAAGCCAGGGCTACAACCGTGGACGTTCTGGGTATATTAATATTAAATCCGTATTTATATACCACCTTTCTTGTCATTGGATTTCTCCTCTGATTTTATTCAAGGCAGTTTACACAGGCAGGCTTTCTCAACCCCATATAGGGATTGTTAAATTCTAATCTTGCATAGAACTGTGTTCCTTTGTGGTGGTATCCTTCACAGTCCAGCATTTCTCTTGCTGCACACACCTCCCGCACTTGACAGAAACTCCTTCAGTCTCACTGAAGGGGAGTCATCTCTGCTCTTCGCACCAGCTGGAGAGTCTGATCTCGGCCAGCAGTTCATGGAAACTTCCAGCTGTCTCGAACTGCTGTCCCAGGTGTTCTTTGGGCTGTCATAGTGTTACTACTCAGCCAGACGTCCTGCATATGCTAAACATATGCTTTACCATGGAGATATACGTGTGCGAATGAGCTGTGTGGATTTGTGTCTATCATACTCTGTGCGTGGCTGCCCATGTGAATGGGGTGAGAGGTCTGCGTTGGGGATGAGACTATAGCTTGGGAGTAGAACTCATGCTTCCTGTGCAGAAGGTCCCAGGTTCAGTAGCTGGTATCTCCAAGGTGTTTGGAAAAGGATCCTGGCTACAACCCTGAAGAACTACTGGTAGTGTAGGCAATAATGACTTACGGCGCAATCCTGCATTGCCCATTGCTATGTCATAGCGGCGGTGCGGCGGCCCTAGCGTTGATGCAGGAGTGCCGATCGGCAATGTAAGAATCAGTTCACAGAAGAGCATGGCAGGATTGGAACCAAATCCCTACCCATTTGGGATTTAATTGCAGTTCACTACTTCAGCGCTGTGATCCTTAAACCAGACCTTTCGTAAACAAGCAGAACTTTCCAGAAAGAGACTGCAGGCTGTGGCTTTCCACATCTGGCACGTGCGTGTTTTATTCTGATGGGTCTATGGCATGCCCCGCTAATGGATAGCATTCATTTTTGTGTGTAATGAGAACGAATGGATCATTGCCTTTCAATTCTGCCCATCTTTGGGGGGGGGGTACATGCCTGAGGCGATGAGCATAAAGATCTGCGGTGGCTCATCACATGGTGATGCAGTCTAAATTCAGTGAGATGTGGTTTGCCCAACAAACTTATTTTTGTTGTTGATAAAGCGACAAAGCGTTGCACAGAGCTGGTCAGGCTGGGTGTATGGCATGGATTCTGGTGTCCATTTCTTGAAAGGGTAGTGGTGGATTTTTGTGAATAAACCATGCCATTGTCCTCAGTCAATGTTCATAGGGCAGTGGGCTAGCTGTTATTTTATTATTACTTCAGTTGGTTTTAAATCCATGTGTTTATGTATGGGGGAGGGGAAGACGAGGGACTTATGGTTGTTTATCAGGCCACATCAGGACTCAAGCTTTAGACCAATGTTCTTCAACCTTGGGGTTGAGATCACTTACAGGGGTCACTGGACGCTTCCAGGAACAAAATAGGTTGAAGACCACAGGACTAGAGACCCACCAGGTAAAGGGGGGGGGGTATCTGAGACCTTTTCAAATACCAGGAGATTGTGTCCCAGTCCTGCTCAGGTTCTTGGCAAT
Source organism: Lerista edwardsae (assembly GCA_029204185.1). NCBI lineage: Eukaryota > Metazoa > Chordata > Lepidosauria > Squamata > Scincidae > Lerista > Lerista edwardsae. The sequence goes on along the minus strand of JAJKFI010019475.1, from coordinate 20,929 downwards.
TGTGATAAAAGAGCTTTCATTAGTGCCAGGCTTCATGGTAACTTTTTCTGCTCTTTAATAAGAATATTTGGTTATAATGTACTAGTAGGGCGTAATAATGGGACATGGTGGCGCAGCGGGCTTTCCGACCGGAAGGTGGGGCATTCAAGACTGCGTGATGGAGTGAGCTCCCATTGCTTGTCCCAGCTCCTGACAACCTAGCAGTTCGGAAGCACCTAAATGCGAGTAGATAAATAGGGACCACTTCGGTGGGAAGGGAATGGCGTTCTGTGCACTACAGCGTAGAGTCATGCCGGCCACATGACCACAGAAGCTTGTCCTCGGACAAAACGCCGGCTCTACAGGCTTAGAAACGGAGATGAGCACCGCCCCCTACAGTCGGTCATGACTAGACCATTCGGTCATGGGGAAACCTTTACCTTTAGGGCGTAATAAGGGCAAGGAGTGGGCGGTGATGTGGGCAGAGAGTGGGCGAATAGGGTCCCCAGATGGGGACGGGATTAACTGTGGATCCCCAGTCTTTCTGTCTGTCTGTCTGTCTGGGTTGTGGCACGAAAAAGGTTGGCCACTGCTTTAGGGTATCAGGTCCTGTGACCAGAATGCAAGACGGGCTGGTGCCATTCCAAGGGTCAGAGGCAGGAGTATGGCTCAAGGCAGCCGTGAAGATTGGGTTCCAGCTCAGACAAACAAGGATGAGAGGAGCCATTGTGCATAGTCCGGGTTGGGCAGTAAAGGAAGACGGAAGCGGCTGTCTGGAAGAGAGAGCAGGAACTAAACAGCCTTCACTCTAACATTGTTGTTCAGGGCTCCATAGGGCTTGGTGGATCAGGACTGACCTTGGAGCCAGCCGACAGTGCTCCGGCAGGTTGTGGCTGCAGCCTAGATCAGTGTTTCCCAAACTGTGGGTCAAGACCCACTGGTGGGTCGTGAGCCAATTTCATGTGGGTCACAAAGCACCTAAGGCAGCCATATCGAAAATATGGGAAGATGGGATGCTGGAAAAGGAGAGGGCTGTGTGGCTGTTTTGCTCGTGTCGCGGTTGTAAATAGGCTCTTTTTCTTTCTGATTGGCTTTGCTATTGGAAAATGGCTGAGAAATAACCCAACTTATTGCTGTCTTCTCAGGAAAGCAGCAGGCTCTGGTATCACAATCACAGCACTTCCTGCCATGACGTCACTTCTGGTGGGTCCTGGACAGATTGTCATTCTAAAAAGTGTGTCTCAGTGCTAAAACGCTTGAAAGCCACCGGGTTAGATAGTGCCCTTGAACCGCAGAGGCTGGTCTGCCAGACCTGCGACCAGAGCACCAGTGGCACAAGAGACGACACGAGCTCCAGCACCAGACATCCCACCTGCAGCTTGTCTTGTGCTCCGACTGCAGAGTTGCAAACCGAAATGCGGACTCCTCAGCTTTTATCATTGACAGGCCCGGCCCACCTCCTTTTGCAAAGCATGCGGTGACCTGGGCTTCCTGCTGTGCACTTTAGTCTGGGAGGAATCCGATTGTCAAGTCGCATTTCTTGCTAAACTTTTCCTGGCACCTTTAGGTGGCGGCAGCAGCCCTGAGAAATTTCAGTCGAAGCCTTCAATTTCTGATATGTGCAGGAGGTTAATTAATGTGCCTCAGCTTTTTGATTAGAGCACATAAACAAACAAAGACTAGGAAAGAAATGCAGCAAGTTAGTACAACCTGAGCCCTCTCATCTCCAGAACCTCTCCCTTCTGTTTACGTTTGTTTTCAGGCAAGTCTGAAGGATTTAGAATTAACTGGAAGCAAAATGGGTCTGGCAGAAAACAGCTGATGAACATGAGGCAGATTATTGTGTGAGTTAATTTGCGATGATGTCATCAGAAAGGCCAAAGCAGAGATTTTTAAAAAATCCCTGAACATTTGCGTTTTAAAACGCGGCATGTTCCTACAATGATCTAGTTTATACACTGGTGTATGCTATAGAAAAGAAATTACTAATCCCTGGTTGGTTCCAGTTTGGTTTCTGATTAATAAGTAATAAGCAGAGAGCAATAAGTAGAGATGTGGCCATTGGAAAGCAGAAGTTATCCACTCAATTAATAAGAAGCAGGACCGGCTTTAGAGCAATAATTGGGCTCTCCGCTTGGAGGAGCCCTGCACTGAGGCGACAGGAGGAGCTGCTACAGCTACAGCAAGCATCTTGCTCTATAGCTGACGCTCCAGCATGGAATCTTCCATGCCAAGGCATTGCAAGGACAGTGGCGAGTGGAGCATTGCCGCTGGATGGACCTCCCGCCCCCCCCCCCTGGATCAGATTAGTCTAAAAAAAAAAAACACCAAGTACCTAGGGCCCAATCCTATCCAACTTTCCAGCACTGATGCAGCAGCAACGCAGCCCCAAGGTAAGGGAAGAAACATTCCCTTATCTTGAGGAGGCCTCTGTGACTGCTCCTCCTCTGTAGGATGCAGTGCATGCACTGTTGGCATGGCTGCACTGGTGCTGGAAAGTTGGATAGGATTGGGCTATTAGCACCAACACTATTGCCAAGTGCCTTGCTGCTGCTGCTTATCCTGGTGAATAGGGGGGCTGCGGGGTTGCAGGGGCCACACATATATTTTACATTGGGCCCAGCAACAACTAAGGCAGGCCCTGATAAGTAGGGTAGATGCAAGGACTGCTGGATGTTGTAGGTGGGTTGAAGTGGTGAGGCAGAAGCATATATGAGTATCTGCCTGGTCCTGAGTCACACCATTAGCCTTTTTAACCAGTACCACTTGCTGCAAGGGACAAAGGATTGCCCAGGATGTCCACCTCTTACACAGATGTTCTAAAACTGCATGCTTACATATACAGCGTTTCTGATATTCCATTTGGAATTGGCCCCTCACAGAGTGGACCAGATGGCCACAGATCTGCAGCTGGAGGTAATTTGCTGTACGTCAGCGGGTCTACGTCTGCTGAGTTGGGAGCCTTGTGTTTGAATGTGACTGTCTGCTGAACAGATTGATTTCTCCAATGGTCGCCGCACTTTCCCAGTCATGAGAATTAATTTAGTCGTGCGCATTAATTTTTTTCCTTATCTGGAACAAAGTAAATGTGGGCAAACTGTGATGAGGAGCAGGACTGTGTTCCAGGAGCAGAATTTGAACTCTGTACTCCAAATTTAGCATCCACCAAATCTAAGAAGAGGCCACAGTAGCAGGAAGGCTGCATTTCCTGTTCCTTTAACTCTCACTTACCATGGTATAGATGAATTAAGTTGCTGGTAAATGCACAGGCAGTATCTAGCTGCAAGGGGTTGGTTGGGGCTTCCCAGGGCAATTGTGTGGGGACTTATGGAGTCAATGTGGATTCTGTGGTAGTTGCACCATAGTTGCATTCTATTTACTACAACTGTGGCTTTAGTTGGTTTGTGCATACATGGGCCTATGATGTATTTTATCTCCTGTGGTCCCATTGAAGGGATACTTATAGCATGAGAGTTACTAAATGGAACCTTACAGCACAATCCTATGCACCTTAACTTGGAAGTAAGTTCTGCATTTAGGATTGCTGGCAACCTGCCTGCCTTCTTAGTCAGCTGCATCTGCAGGAAGTTTCCCTGCTTCCCAGTGTCCCCCCCCTCCACTCTTTTCTGCACCCTCATCTCCAAATCCTTCTACTTCTCTTTCTGCTTCCTTCCTATTTTCATTGCCACATCTTTGTGGAGTGCTTTTAAATTTTGCCGGCACATTCTAAAATATTAATATGAAGGGTTGCTTTCAGTCATTTTGGGCTGTAAAGAAATACAGTGTCAGGCAAGATCAAACCACAAGGCTCATTTTGAGAAGAGCAGTCCCTCTTAAAAGGAACATTTCCTTCATGTCAATAACAGTTAACCTTTCCTGTTGTGTACCATTTTATCTTGTTTATTTCTCTTACCACCAAAAGGGTTCGGTCCATACAGTCTCCTTTATTGATTAATGTGGCATAAGTATTAGAAAGAGCAAGTTACAGTCTGCCAAAAATGACCCCCCTCCCCCGTTAGAAGAATACAAAAAACAGCTTAACCTTTCGATCCTGAGTTTTATTGTGGCAGGCTTATATATGCAACAAAGCAACTGCATCCTCCAATCAATAAACTAAAAATTGGTTCAGTAGTTGCTGTAGTCTGTAATTAAGGAGGTCTGAATTTTGCTGTGTAACCTCAGAGAATCCATGTTTTGGCTGAACAACAGCAACAACACATCTAATCATTTGGAACCCTCACTTGTGAAAGACTGGAAAGAGATAATTTGCATTGCTGCTGCAGAGGCCAGTTGAGAAAGGCTAGAACTGACAAATGCTCTGTTTCCATTTTTACCTACAAAAAAACAGTTTTTGTGGGGGAGGAGGAACAGGATTTGCTAAACTATGTAGCTTTGTGATACGCCAAAAAAAATCACAGAAAAGGATTGAACACAATTGCTCCCAGGCAGCTTCCACAAAAAGTCAATGGCAATAGAAGTATCTGTATTTACCCAATTACCTATGTAAAAATAGAAATTACCATGTGCAGTGCAGACCATAACACAGATAAGCTAAAAAGAGGAGGTACTGTACATACGTAGGATACACTGGAATGACTCCTATTCCTGGTACAGCACTTAAGCATCAAAGAGGAAGTTATTTCTAACATAATAAGAAAAAAAACCTGCGCTTGTTTTGCAGCAAGGGCAATGCACAAAGACAATATAGTGTTCCTGTGCTATGCATATGGGCAGGAGACTAGTGCATGTTCAGGTCAGGGCCCTTGCAGCATATTGAGTTTGTGCTGAGTGCATTCCTTTCTCCACGAGGCCTGGGTGAATATGTCAGGATCAAGGAGGAAGCACAGCAGGAATGTAAGGATTGCTAACCTAGGAGTTGATAGGGATCTGAAATGGAAGAAAGGGATGAAGGTGAGATGGTGTGATCTTATCATGGAGTTAGCAAGATGTGAGTTTAATTGACTCAGAAGGTGTGAGCTAGAAGGAGAGAAAGTTGGCAAGGAGTCCTTTAAACCAGGATAGCGAAGGAGTGGGATTTAAAGGAAACTGTGGTTGGCCCAATCCTATCCCCCACTGGTGCTAGCGGAGCATGTTCTCCTCCGGCACAGGCTGACACATGCCAGTTAGGTATGCTGGTGTTCCTGCTGGTCCCAGTCCAAGGACTGGCATGCACCAGAGCAGATAAGTCAGGTCAGGGAGAGGAATGGGGTAGGGAATGGGTGGGGGCTGGGGAGAGCATATTGGGCCCCAAAGGAGGTAGGATCATCGGCAGTGGTGCATGCTATATTCTATGCCATATCCCCTTTCCCAGGCATGATCCACTAATACATGGCAACATGGACTTGCACCAGCTATTTAGCAGGTGCAGATCCAAGTTGCCCCATTGTAGCTGCTGGGGCTTTCCCTGAGGCAAGGGAGCAAGTGTTCTCTGATCTCACAGAGACCTCCAGGATGCAGCATGTCACCATTGCATTGGTTCAGGGGAACTTGGATAGGATTGATCTGCCCAACTCTCATACACAAACCTACCAGTATAAATTATGTTTTAAATGCTGTAGTTAATTGTATAATACCATAAGGACATAGAATTACAGTTTTGGATTTGTTTCACTACCAAGAAGACATCAGCTTTCTACTAGCCCGTTAAGCTTTCCATATGCTGTTACATAAAGTACTTTTCTGTGGAATAGGTTTTAGACTTGCATCCTCTTGGCTGTATAGTCAATCTTCCACTATAAGGGAGTTTCCAGGCATGGGCTTTCCAAAGTGTCACTAATCTATGCTTGTATTTGTATGACTCTACAAATGTATGACATACAAGAATTGGAGTGTCTGTGTTCCCCCTGCACATACTATTCTTATGTTACCATTCTCACAGGATATATTTGAACATCTAAGCAAAATTTAACCTTGCAGTTGTATTATTTCAATCTGATCACGCTTGGCAATACCAGTGTGATTTGTTCCAGAAAATACAAAGAAGTCTAGACTCTCTGGAAGCAGTGCCTGAGCTTGTCAAAACATTTGTGAACCTTAATAAGCACTTGGCCTATGGAGGTCTTCTCAATGTACAATAAATACGAACTCCGTTTATTTTGCTATCATTTGTTCTTTTGTCTGAAAGTGTGCCATCAACATGTTGTTGAATTTGTTAGAAAGTCAGGGACATCTTAAGCACATACAAATGTTTGCAGAAAATGGGATGTGCCAAGCTATACAACACTCTGTTGAGTGTTGTTTCACACTTGTGGGCTATGTTGAATGTTCAGGATGAACATTTTTTTGGCACAATATTTCTGCCTCATCACATGGCCCTCCAATGCAGAGGTTGTGTGCTCATTCTGCATTATTTTCAATGTGATGTGCACTTTTATATGCTTCCATATCCACATTCTGTGCCAACTACTGAACTACACATGGCTGGATCAAGGTGAGGCAGCATCAATAGGCAATGTGGCCCTAAAGTTGGTGCTCCAACTGCAGTGGTCAGTGCTTTGTGTCACAAATTTGTCATAAGGCTCTGATCGGGTTCATAGGGTGTATCTGCGGGTATGAATACCAACAGATTTTAGCATCTGCAGGGGTTCTTGGAACAGGACCCCATGGATAACGGGGGTCAAGGTTTTCCAACAAATCTAGCAAGGTTTTCCAACAAACTTTCATATTTTGAAGGTCCCATACAGAATGAAGATGTGTTGTTAATACAGTAGAGACAAGTTAATTACTCCATAATCATTTGTCTTTCTTTGAAAATGAGCTCATTTGAAAGTTGATCAAGGCAACACAATCTGAATACTAGACTCTACTTACATAAAAGCTCTTTTTATTATTTTGTTGCAAAATGGCCTGCTGTTGGCTTGCATCACAAAGCACTGCCATTTTGCACTAGATTTTCACATTGGGAAAGACCTGGCCGCATTGATTGCTAATGTGCTCCATGTTTCTGCAGTCCATAAAATGATAAATTTGGCGCTTTTAAATGAAGACTGAAGCATGAATTTTCTGAGTGATGGCGGCTCTTTCAGTGCTGTGCTCTAGTGTGACATTCTTGTCGCAGAAGTAAGTTTAGACTAGAATGAATCTATAATTTTCGGCAGCACATCTGTAATTTGCAAAATCATCAGATGCATTAACGTATTTTAGAATTTGGCTGCAACAGGTGTATTGAAGGAGAATGAGCCACGATCATCACAGATCAGTTTGCATCAGTGGAAAGCATGGCACTCGTCTTGTTCATACAGAGCAGAGGTTAATACGAACAGAAGCAGGTGGTGTTTAACAGCATCTAAATGTCTGGGCATAGAGTGCAGGTGTAGTGTTCTGCAGTGTAACATAAATGCAATACATTAAAAGAAATGTTCTCCAATCCAGATCAGAATGTGCCACAACAAGCAAGCATTGTGGAAAAATACATACATACCAAATACTCTGAGATCTGGCAAAGTTTTCCAACAAATGTAAACTTTATTGTTTTGAAGCTCCCATTGGCCCAAATCTTTTCCAATTTTCCAGAATAGGTGGAACCATGCCAAAGCAATGTATGCTGCATTCTGCACTAGGAGGCTGTCACAAGGGCCTCCTCAAGGTAAGGGAACATTACCTCAAGGTAAGAGCCCCTTACCTAGGGGCTGCATTGTGGCTGCATCGGCACTGGAAAGTTGGGTAGGATTCAACCCAATGTGTTGTCAGTACGCTAAAGGCATGTTAAATTGCATGTCAGGAGCTCTTGATATCTTGAATTAAAGTTGGCTATTAAGTTCTATGAAGATGTGAACTTTTAAAATAAGGGAGGATTTAAAACTTAACTAAACTAAATCCAAGACGTACCAGAAAGCCACCTGCCTACGCATGTTGCCTCTTGTCTGCTCCTGAACAGCAGCAGACTGGCACACACAAATGTAGCCCCTGATGTTTCCTCCCATGGAGATAAGTGATGGAAAGTGTTTCACTTGGTACATTCTCACCTGTCAGACTATTCTTGAAGCCATAGCAGCATGACCAGCAAACATTACACCACAAGGAAGGCACCTGCCCATGAGTATGGAAGGCAGTTCCATTCACTTGGGAGAGCATGATTTTTTTTCCATTTCCCCGTAATTCTGTAATCTAATGTGACTGAGGGCGCAATCCCAAGCGCCCTGTTGCGTCAACGCAATGTGTTTGCGTGGACGCAACATATGTTGCACTCATACAGGGGTGCTGAGTGGCACTCCTGCATCAGTGCTATAACTCCCAGATCGGCGCTAGCTATAGCGCTGGCCTGGGCACACGGACGGAGAGCCGCCTGTGCACCAGCCAAACCTGGCTGGGCCAGGGGCAGCTCTGGGTGGGATGGAGGGCGGAAAGGGGCAGGTGGTGGAAGTGCTGGCGGGCGTGCCGACCCGGCGAAGAGGTTTGGGCCACATGGTCTCCCCGGATCTGTGCCCGCAATTTCGCATAAATGTGCTCTTGCGCCAGGGAGGCTCCAGCCTCCCTGAACACTGTGCTGGATGCAGTGCAGGCCCATTGGCCTGCCTGTTCCAGCGCAGTGTTGGATTGCGCTGCCCAGCACAGTCCTGTTTAGTGGGGGTGCTCACAATCTGGAACAGTCGAGGATGGGAAGCAGCCTGTGTTTAGATGCTCAAAGTGAAGAGCTGGCTTGGATGCAAGAGTTTTGTAAGACCTAATGCATTCTGATTGGCTTGTGGGGTCAGCTGACTGTATTCATGGTGTGAATTTGGATGCTAATGTTCAGAATGACATTGTGGCTGAGAAGACTTCCTTGATCCTGATGCCTGGCTTGCTGAAGATGCCTGGCTTCCTTGAAGATGCCTGGCTTGCTGAAGAACCAGAGCACGGGGTGGGGGAGCAGAGGTAAGGTGTTAGAGAGGGGGAACCCGGTTTGAGGCATGTTCACTTTGGTTCATTGCAAGATGATTAGCTGTATGCGCTTCTATCCCTCAGGGACTGATACAGTCAGTCCTTTTTATATGCGAACTTGCTATCTGCGAATTCGCTTATCTGTGTGGAGCAGAATTGCTACCTACTGCATTATCTGCACTCATTATCTGTCCTCATTATCCACTATGCTGCTGGGACCTTCAGAATAGCACCTGCATCCGCCAGACATGCTTAAAGGGTCTGCACTGGGTGTGGGAGCTATTCCGAAGGTCCCTGGAACCTCTGGAAGGTGTCTGCAGTATTTTGGCACTTCTTGCCGTACTCTGCTGGATTCGTCTAATGGCAGATAAGATACACCTTGCCCATTTCCCCATTGATCCCATAGGATTAATGGTTGGCTATCTACAAATTTGCTATCCGTTATTTCCAGGAACGTGATTCTAGTGGAGAACTGACTGACTAGTTCTGTGATGAGAAGAGGCAGGGAAAAGCCCTGTTTGGGACATTCTGTGGGGTCCTGAGCAAGAGTATTTTTATATGTGACACTGAAAAAAAAATGCATTTATTTGTTTCAAGCATTTGGCTGTGAGAGCAATCAAGGGCAGTCCAGTGTAGGACAGCACCCCCCTCCCATTGTCTTGTTTACCACCTCCCACCAGTTGCCCATCTAAGTCTGCCACTTGTCCCTTCCTGATGAGCCAGCCAGGCTTGTTCAGATAGAATCTCTACAAGGGAGCCATCCTTCTGTTCCGGGCAGTGCAATCATGCACTGCCCATCGTGCCAACGCTACATCATAGCGTCGGTGCGATGGCCCTAGCTTTGAAGCGGGAGCGCCAATCGGCACTCCTGCGTTGGCCCTAGAGCAGCAGGACCGGCGCTGCAGGCAGTGCTAGTCCTGCTGCACCCGCGCTGAGCCTTTCTTGCACCAACTGAAGCCAATCGGCGAGAGAGAGGCTCCGCGCGGAAGCAGCGCGTGGATTGGTGGGAGGGAGGGAGGCGGGGCAAGACCTGGGCAAGCTTGGGAGGCGGCCATACAGCTGTTTGCTAAGCCCATTCGGGAGGCCGTGCGGCCCGATTCAGGCTTTGCAGTCTCCTCAAATCTCCGCCCATTCTTTAGCTATTTAGCAGATTCGAGGAGCACATAGGAGAGGCTGGAGCCTCCCCTATGGCAAGGGAGCGAGCACTCCCTTGCCGTGGGGGGGGGCGCTCCAGCCTCTCCTATGCAGCGTCAGATATGGCGCTGCCGAGTCGGCCTCACCATTCTGGCGCCGCATAGGATTGCACCCTGAGACACAGTTCTTGGGACACATCCTGAGTCCTAAACCTCAGGACTCTCTGAACACAATGTACTGAACTCAGTAAAAAGAACGTATCACCACATACTGTATCCATAAATAAACACATATTTGATGGTTTTCAGGAACACCTGCTGTCTGTCATAATGTGTAATATTTTGCTTAAACATTCCAATGTTCTTAGGTAGCACGTTTTAAATCCCTTCAGTTTAGAATTTGTGTATTGTGCTTAAATGAATCCATTGGGCACGTACTCTAGTACTGTTCCAGGGAGGAGAGAATTCAGCATTGTTTAATTTCGTTTTTAATTTAATTTTCCAGGCATGGGTTTTTTTTCCCTGTTCCAATGAAACATAATCAAGATTATTTCATTTGAAGCGTTTTCTTTTTTTACTCTTGTTGAATAAGGATCATTTCTGAAAAGATGGTTGTGCTTGCAGGTTTCATCCTTTAAAAAAAATCAGCACTCAGACACTGAAATAAAATAAGGTGTGAATGAATCTGAGAGAAATTATTTGCCTGGGGATTAAAACAGATATAGGAATGAATACAGGATATTGTAATGTAAATGGATGTAGCATTTTCATTAACTTCTGAATATAATCTCATTGGATTTCCTTTGAAATGTATTAAAGGCAGTTTTATCTGTTGGCTGCCTTGTTCACACCTGGTTGGTTTTATTCCAGAAATGCTGGTTTTCGTCTCTAGACTCATTGAAGCTGCAACTCACAAGCCACTTAAATGATTTGAGTGCAAATATACAGGATTAAGCAACTTCTGGATTGCTGTAACAGTGAAGGCTTCTCCTGCAGGGTTTTTACTCTTGAAGGTCCATAATCCACAGCAGAAAGGAGCTGAATAGCTTCTGAAGCATGCAATGCTGCAAGAAATAGAGATGGCTGGAAAAAAAAGCTTTTCTGAAACTTGCCCTCCGCACTTCACTATTCATTTAACTTTGCTTGTGGTGATTGGGACAATTTGTGTTCTTCAGAACTATGGTGAGGAAAATTGACTGAGGGCCCAAACCTATCCAACTTTCCAGCCCCAGTGCAGCCGTGTGAACGGGGCAGATGCTAACTCCTGCAGTGTGAGGGGGGTGGGAGTCAGAGGCTTTTCAAGGTAGGGGAACATTAGTTCCCTTGCCTCAGGATTGCATTGCAGTTGCATCAGTGCTGTAAAGTTGGATTGCATCCTTAGGCTGAAATCCTATAGATGCTTAAAGGTAAAGGTTCCCCCACGACCGAATGGTTTGGTCGTGACCAAATGTAGGGGGCGGTGCTCATCTCCGTTACTAAGCCGAAGAGCCGGCGTTTCTCCGAAGACAAGCTTCTGTGGTCAGGTGGCCAGCATGACTATATACCGTAGCGCACAGGATGCTGTTACCTTCCCACCGAAGTGGTAATTTATCTACTCTCATTTTTATGTGCTTTTGAACTGCTAGGTTGGCAGGAGCTGGGACAAGCAATAGGAGCTCACTCCGTTGCGTGGCCTCGAACTGCCAACCTTCCGGTCAGCAAGCTCAACAGCAGTGGTTTAACCCACAGCGCCACCACGTCCCCACTAGGTGCAAGGTGGTTTACACAGAAGTAAATCCTACTGAACTTAGGAAGCTTAATTCTGAATAGACATTCATAGCATTGCACTGTTAAGAGAGCAATCCTAACCGCTCTTTGGGCTGGCACAAGTCTCCTGTGCCGGCCCAGGAATGTCACAGATGCGCCATAAATGAGTCAGGGAGGCTGGTACACAGATGTGAGCCAGCCTCCTTGTGGCGTTTCCCAGGCCTTCGGCGCCTAAGTAAGGCCGGCCAAGGGAGACTGGCACAGAGGGTTGGGGGGGTAGAAGAGGGGGGTATGGGGGTGGGGGAAGGTGGGAAAGGGTGGGCTCGTGGGTAGAATGGCCTTGGAAGGGGGTATGACCAGCCTCCAGCACTTAGGCTGGATCCTAATTCCTGTCTCTGATCCAGTCGGCTTTAAATGGTTCAATTCGGAGTTGAGTCAGCTATTTCGCTGGTGCAGCTCCAAGTCGCCCTATTATGCTAACTGTTTGTACATTGCCTGTTCATAGGCTGCAAAATAAGTCAGATTGCAAAATAAGTTAGACTGCTGACTAACTGGGTGTGCTCTAATCCTTTCCAGGGCTGCAGAGTCTGTCTTTTTGCCACCAACATGGCACAGAGGATCAAGCATCACACACACACACCACCCATTCAAGGCCCTATGAATGTTTGATCCTATACAGCGGCTTCATGCTGCTGGAACGCGGGGGCAGGGAAGACGGCGAAATGGAGTGGTACGCAACGGGCGGGCTGCCGCTCACCCGTTCCTCCCACCCAGCGTTCCAGCAGCATGACGCCGCTGATCCTATAGAAGAGAGATAATCTGTAAAACTAATGAGCATCTTGGCCAATGTGGGTGGTGTTTTGTTTGTTTTGCAGTCACCCATTCATTACACACCAATTAAAACAAGGTGTGAAAGTTCACTCTTTGTCCAGACGTTGTTAAATCAGGATAATGCTCCTTAAAATGAGTTGAAAGGAGAACTAAGCATCTTTGGTAAGTCTGTGACACTCGAGTGTTGATCAGGAAGCCTGACATTTTCCAGCCTCTGAGTTCAAACCTACAGCAGGAATTACAGTACATTCTTGCTAACTTTTTTTATTGGAGCATCTCACATATAAGAAGCAGCAATACTGTTATTGTCATGCCCAGCAGTGAAAATGGAAACTCATGAAAATTCATCACAACTCTAGCTTAGACGATTTATTATAATTCCCATTTTTAACAGGTGGTGTTCCCCATTTGCTGCAGATTTCTGCATTACTAATATAAACAGGTGGAGGGCAATTCCATCCTATTTACTTGAACAGACTGCAGAGTGTGACTGGCAAATATTCACTAGTGCTAAAGCATTATTCAGTACACAGAGCAGGTAAATCCCTAGATGACTGATTTCCAAATCCAGCCAAAGTCTGCTGTCCCATTCTAGATAATGTTAGCCTTTTCCTACTTTGAGAAGGGGGACACACAAGAACTGTTCTTAGATTCAATAATAAGCATGATAGTAATAATAAATGATATAACTACATGGTCTTTCTCAGTAACACACCTGTATTCATCTGAATGAATATATATTGGACTGTTGCCATATTCATTCTCTCTGCTGTGCTTATGCAGAGGAATTCCATCTGAGCTATGAAAGGCCAGAGTTAGGGGATTTACATAAAACTGGGCCATTTGATCTCAGTAAGATCTCAGTTTGCTAGCATTGGAAACACCCAGTTTTTCTTCAAGGCCAAAGCCTAGCTCCTGCGAAGATTCCCTCTCCACTCCCTGAAGTAGATGGCCCGCAGCAACTGGTTTCCATGCAGAAGTCTCCAGGGTTCAGTTTCCCACATCTTCAGGTAGGGCTGGGAATGCTCCTTGTCTGAAACCTTGGAGACCCTTTGTGAGAGACACTGCTGAGCTAGCTTAGCTACCCCCCCCCCAGCCTGACTTAGTAAGGCAGCCCAATCCAGAACTGTCTGGTCACCATAGGCACCTGCTGGAATCTCCCTGGCAGAAGGGTATGTTCGTCTTCTTTTCCCAGGGAAAGCCCCGCTGCTGGCAATGGGGTTTGTTGTCACACCGCTGGCTATTCTGCTGGCAGTGATTTGAGCAGCCCCTTGTCGAGCTGCCCTTGGCCTCTGCAGGGGATAAGCTCCAGTGGTGGAAGCTACTTCCAGGTCCCGCCCCTTTGCGAGGCCACCCAACCCTCCCCCGCCAGGAACTCTCGCCCCGCCCAGAATCCCAGCAATGCCGGCAAGGGGTAATCTTACCTCTCGCCAACATTGTGTTGCTCCAGGTGGCAAGGGGCTGGCAGTGCCACAGCGCTGGCAGTAAGAGCTTACCGCCCAAGTTGCACATGCCTTACAGCACTTTTACGACACCAGCACGAGCAGTACGCTCATACCACTCGCACTGGAGGGCTCTGGATTGAGCCCTCAAGCAGCTTCCTGTGTTCAAAATCTGGATCTGGTTCTAGCTGAATATCCTCTTCTTTGCTCCCTTAAGTCTCTGTTGAGATCGTAACATAAAATGTACATGCATAAAACTGACCTTTGAGGCATTTTGAAAAAAGTTACCTAGATAAATATGGCATTCACCTTTAAGGCACCTTCCTTTTGCCGGTGATTTAGCGTTTTTATTTTTATTATTTGGCAGCTGTTTTCATAGTTTTGTTGTTTTATATTTATTTCTGTTTTAAATTTGATTATGACCTGCCTTGGAGACCTGAAGTGGCAGAGAGGCAGGAGGAAAAATAGTTTCAAATAAAAAGTGGATTACTGTATATGTGGGCTTGACCTCCTTGTGTTCAGTCTGTAAAATTACCAGTTAGAAAACATTGTAAATGACCCGATATCAGTTTCAGGAGACATTATTGCATGCTTTTAGGCAGTGGCGTCATGCAGCCGGAACGCTGGGCCCGTTGCGTACCGCTCCGTTTTGCCGTCTTCCCCGCCCATGACGCCGCTGCTTTTAGGTTCCTTTTAATACTTTTAAGCAGCATTTCTACAGAGTAAGAAGAAAAACAAAAGAGGAAAAAATAATTGTGATACGAAAGCATTCAGATTACTTTGAGGCCTCCCCGTCCTCTCACAAATGTCCTTTCCTAAGATGTAGTGACCCTTGCGGCGTATTAATCCAGCCTTCCACAAGCAAAGAAAAAGAGAGGAGGGCATTATAATGAAAAAAAGCTTTTGTTCGGTACTAGTTCCGTGTTCCAAGCCCTCCTTGGCATAGATAAATGATAAGTACACGTCTCTGTCTCCGATATGCTTTTTGTTGAAATGTTAATTCTGCATTGTGAAAAAGAGAAGGAGGAAAAATAAAAGAAGTGTTCTGGGACAATGTGCCATCAGCCTGTTTATCTGTCATTCCCCGGTATTAATGTCCTTCTGTTACTGAGCGGAGTAAAAGCAGAACAGTTCTAATTGGGCTGGATAGCTTTGAGTCCACCCGAGGAGGCGGGAATCATTCAGTGTCACCTAGTCTTATGGAGGGCCTACGGTGGTGGGTCTCACGATCAACCACTGTAAATCCTCCTGTGGCATTAATGTGCCACTGTTGCATGCTGCAGAGCTACCAACGCAGATGACCAGAGGCCACCCGCATGATACGGAGGCTCCTGGGTGCTGCATTGGTGCAGGTAAGATGGTGGTGGGCGCAATGCCCTAGTGACATCTAGATTAGATTATTGCAATGCGCTCTACGTGGGGCTGCCTTTGAAGACGGTCCGGAAATTACAGTTAGTGCAGAACGCGGCTGCTCGGGTGGTTGCTGGGGCACGTCGGTTTGACTCTGTCGAGCCGTTGCTCCGGCGACTGCACTGGCTGCCGGTTCTGTTCCGGGCCCAATTCAAGGTGCTAGTTTTGACCTTTAAAGCCCTTTACGGCTCGGGTCCAGGGTATTTGAGGGACCGCCTCCTTCCATATAATCCTACCCGTACTCTTAGATCATCTGGGGGGGGCCTTTCTGACTGTGCCGCCACCAGGAGAAGTGAGAGGGGCGGTGGCCAGGAAGAGGGCCTTTTCGGTGGTGGCCCCCCAACTTTGGAACACCCTCCCCTTCGAATTGAGAACTGCCCCCTCTTTATTAACTTTCCGGCGGGGGCTGAAGACCTTTTTATTTCAAAAAGCTTTTAACTGTTGACAGGCTGGCTGGCTGGCTGGTTATACTTTTATATTTTATGATCCACATGGCCTGTTTTAAATTCTGTTGTTTTAGTTTTATTGTACTTTAATATTGTTTTAAATTGTTTTTAATGTTAAGTTTTTATATTTTATACTGTTGTAATGCCGCCTTGAGTGCCTTCAGGCAATAGGCGGGGTACAAATTCAATAAATAATAATAATAATAATAATTCGTGAGTGGTTCAGGCAAATGTTCAGGGATGGGAGCAGGCCAGGCAGTGGAGGTTCGAGGTTGGGAGCGGGTGGATCCTTGTGGCAGGAACACATGCCAGCATCCTATACACATTTTCCCTGCCTGACACGCCCCCTGCCCCTCCTTGAAATTACATCAGCAAAATGGCTGGTATAGGTCTGAGTAGACTCATTGCTGGCCAGTGGGCTATGAAGAAGTATAAAATATTCTAATTTACCTCTCCTAGGCTGTCTGATCACCCTTCCCACCATTGCATGCGGTTTGTGCTGTGGCAGCACAGCTGCATTGTGCAAGACGGTGGGGGATAGGATTGGGACATTTGTCACTTCCTCAGAAGGATATGACTTAAAGCCCTACATACAAAGGAAGTTCCTTTCCCATGCAGTGTCTTGCACATGAGCACAATGATAGAGAGTTTCCGTAGAGAGTTTTCCTCCCTCCCAGAGAACAATGGATCAGTAGCATCGCCGGGAGGGGGGCAGTTCAGTAAGTACTCTAGGCACCACAACATGCCATCTAAATGGCCCCTCCCACTTACCGTAGAGCCATTCTGGGTGGGAGGGGCCGTTTACATGGCATGTTGCAGCATCTACAGTACTTATTGCGCCACCCCTTGGCCTGGCTACGCTACTGCAAGCGATGTATATTTAACTCTGCCAGCACATGATTTTCCACATCTCACATATTATTTTAATGTATGGTTTCTGAAAATTGCTTAGTATTTTTGAGGTAAATATATTTTATGGATTTTTTTTTAAAGGACCAGGGCTGTCAGTTATTCCTACGACAGGAAAATTACTAGTAGGCTATCTGCCTTCTGTCTGTCTGGCGGCTTCTTGCACAAAAGAATCATAGGATGTTTAAAAGAAGAATCATTTATTCATGGCAGAACAAAGGTCTTACATGAAACTTTTCCCGAGGAGGCAATCATAAATTGTATGAATAATCTCCAACAATATGTCATTAGTATCCCTCAATCCAAAACTTTAACCTAGGTAATTATGTATCACAATACATCAAAATCAGATTAGCATTTTCCATCTCCTGTTATATAATAGCATTGTAATATCTGAGTCATGTTTGCTAACTCGGTCTTTAGGCATGCCTGTCATAATGAAATACTTATACAGTTGCAGCCAATATTAACACTGTTGTACAAATACTTTGGATCAGATTTAAGAAGATGATTAAGATTGAGTATGATGAAGGATAATGCCACTGAAATTAATATAATTGTGGCAGGCACATGCAGTTGTTCAAATTGGAGCAAGAATTGATTGGTCTGCAGTATTACTTCTGATTGGCCACTGTCAGTAAGTTGAACTGGATGCTTTTTGGCTGATCCAACACAACTTTTTTATGTTCTCGCACATTTCAATGTATTCAGCTGCAGAAGTAGTTAAAGCAAACTGATGTAACGCAGTGGTTCTCAAATGTTTTAGCACCAGGACCCACTTTTTAGATTGACAGTCTGTCCAGGACCCACGGGAAGTTATGTAATGGCCTGGAGTGCCATTGTTATGACACCAGAGCCAATGGCAAAATGAATCAGAAAGGAAAAAGCCTATTTACAACCTTGACACAAGCAAAACAACCACACAGCTCTCTCCCTTTCCAGCATCCCATATTTTCAATATGGGTGCTCTAGGTTCTTCATGACCCACCTGAAATTGCCTCATAACCCACTGGGGGGTCCTGACCCACAGTTTGGGAACCACTGATTAACGTGAACTGTGGACCTCACATGCTTTGAGGCATACATGGTGTGTCTATGCAATAGGTGTGTGCGCACAGAGCATATCCCCAAAATTGAATGGAATTGAGGCCCTCAACACTGGTTTTATGCATTTCTTCATCTGCGAACATGCTGAGAAACGATACTTTATGCAAAGAAGACATAAGCCTTGGAAGAGGACTTTCCTGCCCTCTCCTCTCCATTGTACTCCATTGTACTGTTTGAAAAGCAGTTTTTAAGGGTTGAGGGACAGACTTGGGGGCTGACGTGGGAGGGCAGATTCCCCCAAATGGGGCAGAGGCACCTTTTGGAAGAGAGACCTCTTCTTATGCAAGCTACTCCCACCCCATTTCCCTTAACTACATGCCATGGTCCCCTGACCCTCAGGAATGATTTGAGCAGCTCAATCCTAAACAGCGCTGGAATGGCGAGGCTGGCCGGCGCCATATCTAGCGCTGCTTAGGCAAGGCTGGAGCTTCCCCATGGGAAGGGCACGTTCGGCAAGGCACCAGCCTCCTCTATGGACTCCTCAGATCTGCACTTGTTAAACAGCAGGGACAGATCCTAGGAGACTGCACGGCCTGCTGGCCCGCCCACAGCCCCCCTCCCCCTGCCCAGAAATGCCCCCCCGCCCACTCCCTCCCTCGGCCCGGCTCGACACACCTCTGTGCCAGCTGTGCTCGGCTGGCGCAGAGGGAGATGAGCGCGGGCGTTCCGAGGCCGTCACTGCCTGTAGTACCAGTCTCGGAGCCAGAGTGCTGATGCAGGGGTGCTACCACGTAGCTTTGGTGCTACAGGCCGCCTAGGATGGTGCCCTTAATCAGGGGCACAGGAGGCTGTAATGCCAAGTAAGTGGCAGGAAAGTTCCCTTTGGTGAACTCCCTTCCACTTGCCCTTGATTGGAAAAGCTCATGTTGTTTGAACTTCTGTGATCAGTTTTTTTTTTTTAATATCTCTAGTTTCTATGGTTTGACAGCACAGTCCCATACATACTTGCTCAGAAGCAAGGCCCTCAGTGAGGCTTACTCCCTATTAAACCGCTTTGTGAACTTTGTGTTGAAAAGTGGTATATAAATACGATTGATTGATCGATTGATTGATTGATTAATCTATTTAGGATTTGCTTGTTTTATTTATTTTTTCACATTTTTAGTCTACTTTTTTTCCCAAGGAGCTTAGGGAGACGCACATAGTTCTTTCCTTGTCCTCACAACAAATCTGTGAGGCAGGTGTGACTGGCCCAAGGTCACCCAGGAAGCTTCATGGCTGAGATTTGAACCTACGTTTTCCAGATCTTAGTCCAACTCCTAAGCCACTGTGCTATCTTGTCTCTCTAAAGTTGTACGCCACAATTTAATTTCCTCTGTAAATCCATAATTGTAACACTTACTGTTCCAGAATGTTGATAGAAGCCTTTATCAAGGTGCCACTGCCGCTTCCATAGTGTGTAGTATCTTTTGGTATTTGTGCATTTCTAACTAATACTGAAGTTGTTTTTCATAGCTGATGTCCAGGAATATTTTCACCCTGCCAGAAATAAGTATTGGTTTCTCCCCAACACAAAATTCTTCTTGTTAGTCAGTCAGTAACCTTTATTGGCATAAGTAACAACCACAACAAAAAAAGATCCATCACCCGGATGTAACAGAGCAAACAATATTAATCCTATAACATACTTCAATACCAAACACTAGATAGAATACACATTGTTAGCACCCCTGCTAACTGAGCAAGAGGCACTTTTTCCAAGTGGTGTTCCTCTTATATTTAGCAGGGGGAGAGTAATTGACCCTCTTCACCCCCGCACAGTGTCTTTTCTAGTGGCTGTTTCTGGTGGTCTGCCTTTTTTTTTAGATTGTGAGTCCTTTGGGACAGGGAGCCATTAAACTTTATTATTACTATTTGCCTGTTAACTGCTTTATGAACTTCATGTTGAAAAGTGGTATATAAGTACCTGTTGATTGATTGATTGATTGATTGATTGATTGATTGATTGTCAAAGAATTCCTAGCACAATGTAGTAAACGTTCTTGTGAACCACTGAAAGTAAGAACTGTGAAACCCTCTCCATAGCTTCAAATGGACAACCATTCAGGAAAAAAGCTTAACTTTGTTAGGTCTGAGAAGCCACCTCTTTTAGGTAAGAGAGGGTGCAGATAAACCAAACAGGCACTGGCATGGCGAGGACAGTAAAACATTATGTAGGAGATGTTTTCGGTAAACCCCTGATAATAGGGGCATCTTGTTACACCTCCCACTAGGGTCAGTCATAGACAGCAGATAAGATGCCATCTGGCCATAGTTGAGCAAGATAGAAAGATTCAGGGGAGAACAAACCCTAGTTGCCAATTCATTTAAGTTTGGGAACAAATCGTCTTCTTTACACTTTATGTAAAGTGTTGATTTAATCTGCCATTCTTTGTGGATCATAGCATAAGACTAGAAAAAATGTTGATTTTCTGAAATGTGGCTAGAACCACTATTAATCTCTACCGTGATTGGCCCAAACTTCTCCGTATTCTTACCAAAGGACTGTCTGGCCCAGGAAACTGTCTACTTCATTGAGAACTCTGGTTGGAC
The DNA here is from genome assembly GCA_029204185.1 of Lerista edwardsae. Classification (NCBI taxonomy): domain Eukaryota; kingdom Metazoa; phylum Chordata; class Lepidosauria; order Squamata; family Scincidae; genus Lerista; species Lerista edwardsae. Next base: position 535 of record JAJKFI010019475.1, on the reverse strand, counting down.
AAATCCCTTGCACTTCTGAAAAGCATACTTCCCCTGAAATCAACCTTGTTTTATTTTGTAATCACTTTGAGGGCCCAATCCTAACCTGGAGTTAGGCCAACACAGTTAGTCCAGCAAAGTTTTGGCTGGCACAAGGGCCACTGTAAAGCGCGTTTGGACCACTCCCAGCGTCAGGGAGAATGGTGCATGTCTGTATGCTGGCCTCTCTGACTCCGAGAGTGGTCCAAACATACTGTATGGTGTCCCTTGCACCAGCCAAACTTTGCTGGCCTAAGTGTGCCGGCCTAACTCCAGGTTAGGATTGCACCCTGAGTGACCTACTGTTTGTCAAATTTGTCTTTGCACTGAATGGCATAGATTTCATTCAGGTCCTGCATGGGAGAAACAAAACAATCAAACTCAGTATGAATTGTTTCCAAATGAAACTCATTAAGTTCTCAGTGCCGCCTTGAGTGCCTTCAGGCAAAAAGGTGGGGTACAAATTCAATTAATAATAATAATAATAATAATAATAATAATAATAATAATAATAATA